>VMDR010000462.1:0-228020 GCA_007922815.1 Macrotus californicus | reverse complement strand
TGAGGCAGACAGAGAGCTGTTATCCCAACTGATTTAGTATGTTCTGTAATTGAGAAAATGTTCACCAAGTTATACTTTTTAGTGATTGACATGTACATTTTATAGGGGACATGTTCTGTGTATAGTGAATAAATAACTTTTATAGTATCACAAAATGTTTTGGATTCCTTAGTTCCTTACTAGGATATGAAGCATATTTGCCTATATATATTGATTCCATCACTCATATTTTTGTCTTATTTCTGCCACATATATAAACTTCATGTAGTTATTCATCTAAGAATATGGAAGTGTTTAAACTTTTAATTTGTGAAGATTTTTGAAAATATAGCAGAATACACATGATAGAGGTATAAAAATGGAGGTTATTTCTACCCTTGTTTTATTTCATACTTGTAAGATTATACAGAAAATAAGTGGCAGATACTAGAGTCCATGATTTTTCATTTGGTTCATCTTTGTCACTGTTTTGCACTATTTTTTAGTTAATTGGGAAGTTTTTTCTAACAATAAAATTAATATAATGGAATCTAGCGTTCACTTAGAGGGAAGATTTCATAGGTTTATAAGAAGGCTTAATTACAAAAAGTATTTTGTTTGTAACTTTTCTGGATGCAAAGAGATTAAATGTAACCCGAGATCTCACAGTTGCTGTAATGTAACTTAACACTTTTAAAGGCTGATTTTCCAAATTTCAGTATTGTATTACACTGGTCATATTCCCATTTACAAAATCCTGAGATACTTTTAAATGAGGAAGCTGTGACTTGAGACAGCAGAGTGGTAGCTGAGGAATAATCTAATGGCATGCTCCCAAGAGGTCTATCAAAGCCTTTAGGAGTCCCAGGAGTAAACTGTTCTGTTGATAAATGAAGTACAATGTATAAAAGCAACCTATTTGTCTTCATTCAACTATTGGTATCTACCAGACAGCCAGTTGCTGGGGAAAGGTTCTTTACCTTGGGTTTTTTATCCTCTGCCCCCTCCAACATTGTTAATGTTTAGTGTGTTATGTTTTTGTATTCCTAAATTGTTTGAGCCTTATATTAAAAATGGGATTTTTTTGTTTGGAATAAAAGCAAGGCATGTAAATTTATTTCATTGATAATTGACAGAGTAGTTTGTTAAGTAAAAGGCCTTTGTGTCTAGGTTTTTTGTAGATCACATCTCTTTGAATGCTGGAGAGCAAAATAAAAAAAAAAAATGCTCTAGGAGCCAAAAATCTTGGGCTTTTTCTTTTTTAAGGTTTAGCTCCGACTTACAGATTTGTGACTGGACAGGTTTGGTTTCATTTGTGTAAAGTTAAGAAACACTGCCCCTCTTGTTTTATAAATTGCCTATGAGAAAGCAATTAAATACTAGAAAACCTACTCAAAACCCTTCAGTTTCTTTCCATTTTGTACTTGTGCTTTTGTGAAGAAGAGAACTTGCCAGAACTTAAACGTGAGATAGGTTATGGACTCAGATGCTATACTATACACTACCATCAAAGATAGGAGAAATTAAAATTTTAACCCAGGGCTCACACACACTGGCGGCCTTCAGCCCAGCAGGACAGGTTCCTGCAAGTACAATGATTTGGGAATTATCTGCCACTTGTAGGTTAATTACAACTTGATTACCTTTGTAAAGTATGAAATGTTAGCATTGACCCTGTTTGGGTTCCCTTTAGCTGTTAAAAATTTTAAAAGTGGAAGCTTTTCCACTCCTACCCTCCAACCTCCGGACTTAACAGCGTTTCAGTCCGTGAACCAAAGATCTTACACTCAGCAGAGCCACTTGGGCTGAGAATTGTTCGATGTAGTGAAATTCTAACAGAGTACAGGAAAAAACTTGGCAATCGTTGGCATTTTCCATAGAAATGGCACTGGGGATAAACCAGGGAAGACTTAACGTTTTCTCCAAACCAGTTGTTTCCTAATTTGTATGAGAAAATATAGCCTTGCCCTGCTAGGGTAGAATTTAAAAGAATTAACAAATATAAAGGCTATTGTTTCTTGTTAATTTGAGGAATTCTTTTTGTGCTCATTTTTTTTTTTTCTGTAAGCCTAAATCTTAGAATGTAGAATAGGGAGTGACAAACCCTGATTTACTCAACGTGATAGCAAATCAGAAACTATTCTACAGCCTTTTTGCTGTGAAGTCTTAAGAGAGTCACATTGCTTTCTTGTGTAGCTGTTGAACTGACCCAAGTATATCAGCAAATTGGTTGCCTCTTAAAAGCAAATCTTAATGTAATTAAGTTGGGCTAAATATGTGCATTGTAAGAACAAGTATTAGGCAGTCAGCATTTTTTTATAAAATAAACAAGCCACTGGGGAGAAAAAGCAGTTTTATTTTAATTTCATGCTTCAAATTCGTATGTGCACATTAAGTACTACATAAACTTGTCTTAGGATTTATTTGACTTGGGCAGTATTATCTCAAGGATTTATTTGACTTGGGCAGTATTATCTCACCTGAATTTATTTGGAGAAATACAAATTGGCCATTCTGCTTTAAAATATTCAAAAAGCTGCCGAATTAGAAAACATGGTATTTACCATCAAATTTTTAATTAATCCTCACATTTTTAACCTATTGGGTTAACATTATACTTAGCATTTATAAGGTAGGTAAAACATGTTAGCAAGGTATTAATGCAAGCAATCACACCTTTTGAGTAAGTGGTCCCCTGGTTGCACTTACTGGTGACAAAAAACCCACTGGCATTAAACTATCGTTAAGTTACAAAAATTGTTCAAAGCCAGTATGAATTTTTAAGGTTGGGTGGACCCTTTTCATAGTTAATAATCTTTGGGTTTAAGGAATAAAAATTAAAAGTCTCATACTGCATTTCACATCTCTTAAAAATAGGAAGTGTTTTAGCAGCTTTAAAACCTTTTCAGTTATATAAAACTTATTACACTAGTATTTTGAAATATAGTTTACAACCAGATCAATTTTAACATACATACACTGGCACTTTAGCACAAGGGCAGACTTTAAAAAAATTATTTTGGACCTTTAAAATTAGGCCATAGACGTAAAAAAAGTCTATGGTCTTACATTCAACAAATTCATACTAAAATACTCTATTTTTGTAGGATAAATGCCAAAACTTTACATATGCTACAAGTTTATTACATATATTTACATGGCTCTTTCCTACCAGGTACTCAAAACTTTCACATTATGTGGCTCCCTATTTTACGCAAGCTTTGCAGGGATGATTTGAGGCCAGATCACAGAATAGCCTATGCAGTGCTTTAATTAAAAAATGCATTTTGAAAGCTACTCTGACCACCGATTGATTTCTATAAAAATGGTTTTGGCATGCTTTTTTGTAGTCACCTATCCACTGCACACCAGAAATGGGGCCTTGGGGGGACACTGTCCCATTCTAAATTGCTCCTAGTGCCCCTTCCACACTCACCACCATTCAGTTTACTAAACTGCAAGTATTCTGTAAGGAAAATTCACATTTTCTTTCGGCAGTGCATTAGATTGTTGGCATATTACTGGTTTAGGTGTTTCTAGGACACAAAACTTTCAATACTCAACTAGTTCTCATTTCCTGTCTTAATGAGATGCTTATAATCAGATTCTCTAGCTTTCAACAAGTAAATCTGACTTGAGTGATAGTCTTAAATCAGTATTTTACCCCAACAAACAATAGAAAAAGTTGATTCCTTTACCATTTCCTAAATCTAAACATGAATGATTTCACCTCGGAGTTACTCAGTTGAGAACACTTGATATAAAGTACAGCTATCAGTAATTCAGTTACTTTAAGTGGCACTGATACGCCATCACAGTGCACAGCACAAAACCAGATGAGGTTTAGTTGTCTTTTCTATATTAACTAGCAGTTTTACAGACATTGATATCCTAGTGCATTTGATATGGAACAATTGACCTACCCTTAATTATCACTAAATTTAAACATTAGTACTTTATCTTACTTTATACCTGTACTTTAAGTAAGGTTTTAAGTTGAAATGTCATTATTTCCTTATCAGAAGGATTAAAGGAAACAGGAACCCAGTGGCTTGGTGGTTTAGGAAGAACACTCGGTGACGGAGGCTCACTGAATTTGGCTCCAGCATAGTTCTGATTAGTTTGAGACTTAAAAAGCAAGCTGGGACTTGATAAACTCGAGTTCCAGTTTTGATTATTTGGGAAATTTTTGTTCTTCCCCCCATTCTGCATGGCCTGCCATGCGGCCGCTGATGCATTGTATGTATGTCCTCTCTCTTTTTTCTTATGGACAATCTTCATCTGGGAACTCTGATCCTTGGTCTTCTGTCGATTGAGTTGTGGGTTCTTACTAACACTTCTAGATTGAGGGGCTGGAAGGTTATACCTCTCTCCACCACCCATCTTCAGCTTCTTTGTCACCTGTGAGTGGAAACAAAATACTGAGTAAACTTCCAATTTAAGGAATTCAAAACTTTCTTGTAACTCCAGAAATCTTAGGAAAGACTCAAAACATGTACTATTCAGCTACTTTAACATCATCATATGTTCACACTTCGTTACATGCCGTTTTTATTACCTAAGAAAAATGAGCAGACCCACAAATCTGAAAAGTCCTCTTTAAAAAACAAAAAACGATTTAGGATGAATCCACCATAAAATGTTTGCATTACAAAAAAAGTTACAGCGTGGGATTTGCTGTACCTTTCGGTCTGCTTTTCAGATTGCAGGATTTCCACTACCTGTCCTCTTCCTTGTTGCCAAGCCCAGGATAACAGATGTTGCTTTCTGGCAGATCCTCTCCTTTGTCTCACAGCAGAAGTTTTCATGGGCCAATCTGCTGAGTCCAGCTTAGGAGCTGAGGCCAACATCTGAGTCTCCTCAGCGCACAAGTTTGAGAGAAGTCCTAGCTAGGAAAGTAAAGATCACTTCATTAACTCAAATCCAACAGGAGAAAAAGTTACCGTTTATATTTACTACAAAAGCAAATTAAAGAAGGATTACTTCTTGAGCTAAAAGGCAGAAAATCTGAAGGCAAGGCAGTTTTTGTTTGTCATCATTTAAGAACAACTCTTGGCCTTGAGATCCAGGAACTCGTTCCTGGGAAATTTGGGGACGGGAGGGGGTGTTTGCAAATTCCCGCAACAAGTTGTTCGTATCTTTTCCCTGCGGACTTCTCAGATTCTCACGCGGTGTTTGTGACCACAATGTTAGGTCAAAGTAAGGAAGCATTAGCCTTTACAGCCCTAAGAAATTGGCTTAAAATTCATTTTCCAAAGAGACCGTGTCTTTAAAGGTCCGAGAGAACTTTCCAATCTTTCAACGCATCCGTTTTCACAAAGCCTGTGTTCCCAACATGTTTACGTCGTGCAGTGTTTTCTTTCGTTAGGAACGCTCTCGACTCCTCCCCGTTTTAAAGTAAGTTTTCACACGCCAGTAACTAGCTAAGGCAGTTCCCATCTTAGGCACCGAACAATGCCTCCCTACAGTGGATATTTAACATTCAAGATCCCACTTTCACGCGCTGTTCCGAGAAGCCGGGTTACCGATAAGCCCTCTCCCTTTCGAAAGAGCACAGGGGCCTTCCAGGCTACGGCAACAGCCCCGAGTAACTACGGGTTTCCGGAACTTGAGTCGTTCATGTCGCGAGCGAGCCCGGGAAGTTCGCTTCCTCCGACGGGGCTTCCGAGCGGCTCCGTCTGTCCCGAGCCCGGCTGGGAACCCGGTCCTCCGGGCCGCCCGTGCCCCGCCGGGTTCCCGGATCTCGCCTCCTTCCCCCAACAATAGGGAGCACGGCCGCCAACATGGCCGTGCCCGCGGTGCCGCTGCCACTCACCGACTTCAAGCTCCGGACTGCAGCTGCGGCTCCCGCTCGGCAACGAAGCCCCCTCCCCTTCCAGGGAGAGACGAGGCACGGAACGAACAAAGCCCACAAGCACCGATGAGCTGGCTGCGACCACCTCGGCGACCCGACGACTTCCTCCTCCTGCCTCTACCGACAAAATGGAGGCAGCGGCGAGCGCAGGAGCGGGGCCGAGAGGCACGGTGGCCAATCAAAACGCGCTGACGCGAGGCCCGGCCAATGAAACGCGGGCCACCGCCTGTTGCTGGGGCGGCTGAGGCAATGGAGGGTGGTGATTGAGGCTCAGGGTTTCAAATCCTCTGGAGAAGCATGTCGGGAACAACTGCGGGCCCACGGCTGACACTGGGCCCCTTGGAGGCGCCCGCCTAGCTGTTCCCAGCACCTCTGGCCACGGTGGCCTCTGCCCTCAGACCTGGTGACTCCCGGGGATCGCGACACCAGCGCCCCAACCCAGGGATCCTGCGTTCTCGATGCACGCTCGGCCCCTGGAAAGGGACAGGAACCGCCTGGCGGGGCAGCAGCTCCCACCTGGCTCTCGCGCTGCGGCTGGCAGCCCTTAGGTCCGGGTTTTCTTCCCAGGGTGGGGCGGGGGGATGACTAAACGGGCCGTTTGGTTCCCAAGTTCTGGTGACTGAGCCGTGCAGTGAGTGTTCTACTGATGGAGGATTCTCAACCAAGTTGCTCTCCGCGGCCTGGCCCCTGCCCCTTTGCTCCTGACACTCCCTGCATTCTGTTACTCGTCGTCGTGAAAACAGCTTGGCAGCTCCCGAAGCTTGCGGTCCCTCCCATCCTCCCAACCCCGGCCTCGAAATTCTTCACAAGTTGTTTCCCCTGTGAACGCATTTCTGACACAGGCGCGGACCAAACTAATCACTTCTCTGTCCCCACTGGTCCCTGACCTAAATTAGAGCCCTTCCTCATAGCGCACGGTGACTGTGTGATTGCACCTGCCCACCCACCCCACACACACCCTCGAGGGACAGGGCTAGGTGTTATTTGTCTGAGCACAGTGTGTCACACGTGGTAAGTGCATAAGAAGAGTTTGTTGAAAACATGGGGGCTCCCTTGTTCCCCTTCCTGCCCAGTGTGCAAGTGTAAAGACAGAGTTCAGTTGATTAATGCCAGCAAGGTGCAGGGCAGAGAGGAAAAGGGCAACTTCCGTGGAGTGAGTGGATTAGCAATCCAAAGTGTTTTAAAAGAGAACACCGTTGTCTATGAATATATGAGCGTTTTTGTTACTGGATTTACACATACACTTTTTATAAGTTCCACATAATTCGTTTTCTAATCTTCAGTCTATCCCCACCATCATCCCCATCACTGTGTTCTAGCCGTGGGCCTTCAGTGTCCTTAAGAAAACTACGAAAGCGACTACATTTTTAAAAAGGAGTTTGTTAATCAAATTAATTTAGAAGAGTTATTTTTTGAGCATGGGACTTTCTGGTGCTATTATAATCAGATGAGATGCATGGCACATGGTAAGTAACTGCTAGGTTTCTGAATGTGTGATTTACTTCTTTAAAATTCAAAAAGCTGGCTTAGATATCCGGCCAGAGAATAGCCAGGCTGTATTCAACAGGTCAAAACTGACTTTAGAAAAGTCCCTTACCATGTGTTCTTTAATATAATGGTTTGTAAAGTGAACACTCTGGTTTCAGTCTGAGCACTTTATTTTTCTAATTCCTTTTTATTATCATCATCCAGATCTATTTCAGATTCATCCCACTCCCACCGCTTCTTTCTCTCTACCCTCCACGGATCCAATTGTCATTTTTTTAAAAACACTTCAGCGGCCCCTACTGTATTCCAGAGTCCAGTCATCCTCCCATCTTGGCTGTATGAACACGCCTGTAATGTATTGGATACTTGTAAACACACACACAGTGCATTGAGTACTTTGCCTTCCCTCTCTTTGTGCTAAGCTGTTGTTGCTTAAGTCATTTCACTTACTTTTCACAAAGTATGAGGTCAGTGCCATTTTGGTCTCTATAGGACAGATGAAGAATCTGAGGCTCCGGCATCTTAGAGCTGAGAGTCATACACTAAGACCCTAGCACTCAGGCTCTGTGTCGCCTGCAGCATCTGTCTGAGTCACCTGTGTCCTCCCCACTGCCTGACACTGACTGGCTGGTGACTGGGCTGCCCGGGCTGCTTGGGCAGTATGAAGCCTCCATCCTGCCGTCTGGCTGAACCAAGTTTTCTGCTAGGTCAGAGTCCCACTGCCCTCAGGAGAGTGCCATTAAAGTTTTTACCAGGTCTCAGACCCTCAGCAGCCTCTCAAAATAGTTTCTGCCTTGTTGGTCATTGATATTTACACTAAGTGCCCACAAGAACTCAAGCGCTGGAGAGCAGGAGTTAAAAACACACCCTCTTTGGACATGTAATACAGCCTCTGCCTGTCCCCTGCTGGTCTTTAAAGTCAGTTCCATCAACAAATCCAATTAGTGGTTCTCAGTTCAAATAGGAAATGTTAATGCAAACTACAAAAAAGTTCTTAGAATGTAGACCAGACACCAAGGCTGGGAGCCAGATGCATAATAAATATGTGGGTGGGCTTTGGCCAAGTGGCTCTGTTGGTTGGAGCATCCTCATTCCATACCTCAAAAGGTTGATTTCCGGTCAGGGCACATACTTTGGTTGGGGGTTTGATCTCCGATCCGGGGCACATATGGGAGACAACTGATTGATGTTTCTCTCACACCGATATTTCTTTAAAAATAAATAAATTTAAAAAAAAATAAAAATAAGTAAATAAATACAAGGGTATTTAATACCAAACATTCAACAAAAATCTGTTTGGTGCCTTCTTTGAGGCAAGCACTCTGCCAAGATTTGGGGGTACCACAGTCAATGAACTCCTTCCTAGCCCTAAAGGACCTCAAAAGCTGTTCCCTTTACTATAAGTCAGAGAGCAGAGCTGGTGTCTAGAGATTCATTTCCTTAGTTTTTCCCCAAGAGTCAGGGACATGCAATGCCAGTTGTAAACACAAAAATCAACCTGCTCATGTCACTAAGGGGCGCGGGCCACAGACATTGTACCAGACTGTGAAGTGGGGGGTTAAAGGAAGGGATCCCATACTTGCTGAAGTCCTTTCCCAGGAGAATCTGTTTGAATTATGTACCAGAGGGAGCCAAAATTAACAAAACCTGTTGCACATACGTTACCTACCTAATCTGTAGGTAGAAGTAGGACAAGAAAATGTTTCTGAACATTCTGCTTTGGAGCGCTGGCAGGTTGCAGGCTGATGCTTAGTGTGTGTTAGACTCACAGGTGTCAGGCAGGTGGGGCAATCACCCAGGTCTGCCAAACCTGTGGAACAAGTCGCTCATGGGACTCACTGGCTTTCAGGCTGGGTCACTTACCTCCCAGTCTATCTCAAGCTAATTTGGTTATTTTTATTCCTCAAGTTCATGTATGAATTCTGAGTACAACTTTGAATGCTTGCAGATCTGTCCGTTGCTGGCTTGTTTTAGTTAGGAAAAGCAAGTTCTCAGAACCTGACAGAGTGAAGAGGAACACCTGCCTGGCACTTTGATGCGCCTCAGGGCTCTGATCTCATTGCCAAACTAGTACCAGAACACACAACCTTCTTGCACACCGTGAATTGGTTTCCTGGGGAAGCATCTGCTGCGTGTTCCCGGTTGCTCACGTGTTCCTGGTTGCTCACACGTTCCCGAACAATTACACATCGGTTCTCAGCCATGACAGCCACTTTGGTCTGGTTACGAAGCAGGGCACAGGAAGTCAGTGCTAATCTGCCACACTTCCTGTGACTTCGACCCAGGGGCTCTCAGCCTTCCCGACCTTTAAAGGATTCTGATGCGTGGACTCCCTCTCTAGATTAGAATCTTTGAAGATGGGTGCTTGGGTGTTCTAATGCCAGCTGAAGAGTAGCAGACTGTGCCACTCCAAAATATGCCACTTTGGCATAAGGATGATTTTGAGCTAAAAGCACTTGAGAAATAGCAAGTGCAACAAGGGCACTTTGATGCCACCTTCGTCTTTTCTTCCTGAAAACAGAAAAGAAAAATGTCTTCCCCATACCAGAAGGAAAGAAACATTCTTTTTTTTCCTCACCGAGGACATTTTTCATTGCTTTTAGAGAGAGAGGAGGGGAGAGAGACACCTCAATCAGTTGCCTCCCAGGTGGGCTGGATCAGAGATCATATGCGCCCAGACCAGGGATGGAACCTGCAACCCAGGTATGCGCCCTGAGCAGGGATCAAACCTGCAACCTTTCAGTTTCTGGACAATTCTCCAACAAATAGAGCCACACCGGCCAGGGCAGAAACATTCTTATCACCAGAGATTGGGGGTGGGAGGGAGACCCAGAAAATTCTGTACAAACAGACCTTGTCAACATAAGTCTGATGTTCCTCTAGCCTCTCCATGTACATATTTTAGCTACGTTACCATGATAGTATCTCTTTGTTCAACCTAGTTTAAACACGTTGCCACTTCTTTGGGTGTTCATTTCCTTATGAAGGCTCCCATGTCACTTAAACTTTATATTAAATAAATTTGACCCTGGCTGGTGTGGCTCAACAGATTGAGCACTAGCCTGTGAACCAGGGGGTCGCCGGTTTGATTCCCAATTGGGGCACATGCCTCGGTTTCCAGCCAGGTCTCCTGTGAGGGGCACACAAGAGGCAACCACACATTGTTGTTTCTCTCCCTCTCTCCTTCCCTTCTTCTTTCTAAAAATAAGATAAATAAACTCTTTAAAAAAGTAAATTTGAATGTTTTTCTCCTATTAATCTGTTGTACGTCAATTTAATTCTCAGGCCCTGCTGAAGACTCTGAGCAGGTGGAGATAGTTCTGCTTCCCCTATATAGCTGGTTGGGAACTCCTGCTCTAAGCTCTGTCAGAGCAACCCCACCCCCACCTGCTGCAGAGGGGGAGGGGGATCCTGTAGGAAGGGGAGCATCCTCCTCCGAAAGCCTCTAATCCTCCAAGTGGTGACCACGCCAAACAAACAATGGGAAACAGTAAGAAACTAGCTCCTGAATACCCAGAGTTGTTTAAATTAGTTTTTAAAAGTGTCTGTTACACAGGTAGACTCCCAGGCTCTACCGTCGGGCTCTTTGCTCCTCTGTTGATACAAGCTGTCCATTTTTCTCGGTCCACCCGGGAGTCTGAGCTCCCAGTCCCTGAGGCCAGAAGCTGTGTAAACAAGAGAGAGGGGCAGCGACCTTGAGAAAAGCAACCACAATGGGCTCAGACTGGCAACTGGATTGCTAAGAAGAGGAAATCCGGGACATCCAATACCAAAGGGGAAAACCATGGACTCTGAGAGCCACCCCTTTGCGTGTGAGACCGTAACAACACCTGTCTCCCAGCTGTTCACACTCACGGCGTGAAGAGCAGCGACACACAGCCCTCAGCTCAGAAATCGCGGAGGGCTCAATAGAGAATCGTTAAGATAGGAAACCACTCCAAGGCTGTACCGCGTGTGTTCAGTTTGACAAACCCTGCATCCCTGCGCACATTTTTTGCCCTACTGCTTTCGTGCTTTCTCTTTTGTGAAGCACCGTATTGTGGCACTCAGCACTTTTAACACATTCTAAGTCCACACGACGAAAGGGCCGTCACACTCACTGTCTCACTCAGTCTCGGCACTCCCACCAGGCTGCAGGTGAAGGAACTGAGGCCTGCTCGAGTCTGCGACAAAGGTCTGCCTTAAACACTTTCTGTCGGAGTTTGTCTTCTGGCATAAGTGATCTGTATGAACCGTAGAAAAGGCAGATAAACAAGAATAAACAAGAATCACTCCACATCTTACCTCCCAGAGAGAGCCGCTGCTGGGTGTGAGAGTGTGCCCTTCGCGTCTTGTCTCTGGGCCCAGAAGCAGCAATGGAGCGATGCGAGCAGGAAGCAGAGTCGGATCTTAGCTCTGCGACTCACCAGCACGTGGCTTGGCAGCTTCTAGCCTCCCCGTGCTGCGGTTTCCTCAATCTATAAAACAGGGACAGGAACAACACCTAGGAGCTGGTGTAAGGATTGAGTAAATCAACACCTTTGAAGTACTTAGAAGGATGCCTGGCACATAGAAAGCCTCAATTATCGAGCTTTCTTTTTCCTTTTAATAAAAGTGATGATAAATGGTATATATTCTTATGTTACCTTTTTTCATTTTTTAAACTCAATGTATTGTAAATATATGTCTGTGTGTATGCACATACCTACATCATTGTTAACAGCATTTGATGTTACAACCGTGGGAGAATTTTATCTTCACCCTACTGTTTGTTCCCAATTTTTGCTATTATACACAGAGATGAATAGCCTTCCAGAGAAGTCTTCATTTCCTTGAGGAGCTTTCCTTTAGATAAATTACTAGAGTAAATACATAGGCAAGACTTTGGTTTGTGCCGCCACCATTGGGATGAGTCAGGTCTCAGGCTTCTGGCTTAAGGATGCCATTCTCCCTCCTCATTACTGACGGCAGCTTCTCTGGCATTGAACCTGTAAGAGGAGTTGGTGGCTTTACATAGAAGGGAAATAGTTGAAAGAATTTTGAAAGGTTTTTTAAAAGATCACAGGTGATATTTGGCCCTTTTAAGGAATATGCCTGGGGACAGCTCTTTCTTCAGGGGAACATGAGGCTAGTAAGGTCTACTTATTCATTACAGTTGACAGCCTTCATAGCTGTCGACGTGGCAGTTAATGAGCCACAAACATCTGGAATTTTCCACTGACTCAGGCAGACCATTGTTTGTCTTCAGCTCATTGCATGGGTTTGGGAGGAGCCTGTGGGTCAAACTCCCATGTCCCTTAAGGGGAAACTGAGACTCAGAGCTGACTGTGGACTAGGGCAGTTGCCATGGTGGGAGAAACGACCAGCCTCACACAAGAGTTCATTGACAAGTGCTCTAGAGACAAGCAGGCGAGCCTCACTGTTCCCTCTCTGGCCCCTCCCCCACAGGCAGCTCCACAGCACAGCAAGGAGGTTTGCCCTGCCTGGGTGAATACCTAAGGCCCCGCCCCCTTACAACTTAACAGGGGCCCAGAACAAAGAAATAGGGTCGAAATGAAAGAACAGAGCAAAACCTCAGAAAGAGAGCTAAGCAATGAGGATATAGCCAACCTATCTGATGGAGAATTTAAAGCCCTGGTAATCACAATGTTCACAGAGCTGATTGAGCTTGGTGGAAAAGTGAAAGAACAAATGAAGGATACCCAAAAGGAAATAAAGCAAAATATTCAGGGAACCAACAGTGACAGGAAGGAAACCAGGACTCAAATCAATGATTTGGAACAAAAGGAAGAAATAAATATCCAACAGGAACAGAATGAAGAAACAAGAATTCAAAAAAGTGAAGAGAGACTTACAAACCTCTGAGACAACCTGAAACGTTCCAATATCCGAATCATAGGGGTGCCAGAAGGAGAAGAATAACAGCAAGAAATTGAAAACTTATTTGAACAAATAATGAAGGAGAACTTCCCCAATCTGGCAAAGGAAATAGACTTCCAGGAAGTCCGGGAAGCCCAGAGAGTCCCAAAGAAGTTCGACCCAAGGAGGAACACACCAAGGCACATCATCAAGTTACCCATGATTAAAGACAAAGAGACAATCTTAAAAGCAGCAAGAAGGAAGGAGACAGTAACCTAAAAGGAGTGCCCATAAGACTGTCAGCTGATTTCTCAAAAGAAACCTTACAGTCAAGAAGGGGCTGGAAAGAAGTGTTTTGAAGTCATGAAAGACAAGGACCTATATCCAAGATTACTCTGTCCAGCAAAGCTATCATTTAGAACGGAAAGGCAGATAAAGTGCTTTCCAGATAAGGTCAAGTTAAAGGAGTTCATCATTACCAAGCCATTATTACATGAAATGTTAAAGGAACTTATCTAAGAAAAGGAAGATCAAAAATATGAACAGTAAAATGACAACAAACTCACAAGTATCAACAAATGAACCTAAAAAAATAAAAGAGAAACAACAAAAACAAAAACTAAGCAAACAACTAGAACAGGAACAGAATCAGAGGAACGAACATCACATGGAGGGTTTCACTGGGGAGGAGGAGGAAAGGAATACAGGAAAAGGTACAAGGAAGAAGAAGCATAATTGCTAGGGATTAAATAGATGGGGAGAGGTCAAAAGTGGTATAGGAAACAGAGAACTCAAAGGAGTTATATGTACAACCCATGGACATGAACTAAGAGGGGAGATGCTGGAGGTTTGGGGGGTGTGGGGTGGAGGGGGGAAAACGGGGAAAACTGTAATAGCATAATCAATAAAATATAATTAAAAAAAAAAACTTTCCATGTCCCAAGAGCCTCTGTTTTGCCACTGCAGAAAAAAATACAGATTGGCATAGTTTTAAAAGATGATTAAAACTTCCTGGCCTAGTTGGCACCAGGGTATGACTTCCACTCTTGGGGACAGCAGGCACCAAGGAAGTCCCCATTAAACCTACAACTTCTAAGGCATGGGGAGGTAAAGTGACTTGCCCAGGGACAACAGTCTGGTCTCTTGTCTCCAGTTCCTCATGGCTGAATTTTTATATCATCTCTTAGCCTTTAAATGATACATCTTTATTCTATTTCATTGTAACTGTTACCTTCTACAATTCAAAGGTGCAGTCTGTTGCGTACTCCCAACGTACCCCTGGTCGGATAGTAGCAGTAGCTGTCGAGCACTTTACTATGAGCAAGACACCGTACAGAGCAGTTTATGTGCCTCGTCCTTCCGTCTCGTACAACCCTCCTGACGTCAACAGTACTATTATCCCCATTTAACAGGGGAGGCTCAGGGGCTCGCACTGAGGCTCAGAGAGAAAGGTTGGCCCAGAGTCACGCACGAGAACTCAAACCTGGGTCCGTGTGATACCCAAACCTTTGCTCGTAGCCACTCCGCTCCGCTGGCATGGTCTGTTCAGCGTAAATATTCCTCGAAGCACTCAGAATACAGCTTGCTCTGGAAGAGGAGGTGGCCCCCTTCTGTGCCAGCCTGTCATTAGCCCCGTTAAACTTCACACATATTTTTAATGCCTTTTCGAAAGAAAGCAAAGAAAAACTAGCATATTTATAGTCCCCTGTGTGGGGGCGTTATTTTCAAAAGACTCCTACCTACAAGCGTGGTTCCTGCAGTGAGAGCATCCTGCCGGGAGGAACAATGCCCCTGAGAGAAAGAGGCAGCTTTAGGTAGCACCGAGCCAGGAAAACGTGAAGCCATCTGGCAAGAGTTCTACTCCACAAGGAACTTTCTTGCTCTGCTTTCCTTTCTTCCTCCTTGCCTGCAACCCCAGAGACATTAAAACTTACAGCTAAGCAGCGGCAGAAAGAGGAATAAGAAAGAAGAGAACATTCAGCCCTCAATGACATTCAGCATTCAGATTATCACCTGGACTGGCCAATTTTCATTACTAAATCAAAACTGAGTTGAAAAGTTAAAGGGACCTCAGGATTCTATCACCCAAAAGAAAGGATGGTGATGAAAATAATGACCGGATAGCACAGAGAGTGGGGCCATCTGGAGCACACTGGCCAGATGTCAGCCCCGCCAAAGGTTACCTGCCCACCCCCACCCCGGTGTTTTCATCCAATGGCTGGGGGGGAGCTATCAACCTAAGTAGACTTAACAGAAGAGTAAGTTCATACAGCTAATAACAGACCATCAAATATATCATGTAGAAAGTGGGTAGAATTGAAGGGGGAAATACGCATTTCTGTTACAATAATTGGCGACTTCAATACCCAGCTCTCAGGAACGGATAGAACAACCAGACAGGAGTGAGGAAATAGAGGACATGACCCACACAATAAACCAACCAGATCTAGCAGACACATACATCACACTCTGCCCAGCAACAACAGAGCACACACTCTTCCCAAGTGTCCACGGGACGTTCTCCAGGATAGAGCACGCTCTATGTCACTGACTAAGTCTCAATAGGTTTACAAGTAGAGACATTCTTCAACGTATCTTCTTGACCACAACAAGATGAAGTCAGACATCAAAATCAAAAGGAACACTGGAAAATTCACAACATTGTGGAAACAACACACTCTTAAAAATCCGATGGGTCAACAAGTATGTCACAAGGGAAATTGAAAGGAAATACTTAGAGATGAGCGAAAATGAAAGCACAACATCCCCACACCTGTGGACTCAGCAAAAGCAGTGCTAATGGGAAATCGCTAGGTACCAACATATCAGAAAGTAAGCAGGGTCTCACACTTGCTTACTTTACAACTTGAAGAACTAAAAGATGAAGAACCTCGTGAGGGGTCCTGAGTGGAGGACTCAGCTAGGCAGCACCCAGATTTCTGACATAAAGAAACTGTGAGATCACATGCTCTGGCTGGTGTGGCTCAGTGGACTGAGAGCCAGTCTGCGAGCCAATGGGGTCGCTGGTTTGATTCCAGGTCAGGACGCCTGCCTGGGTTGCGGGCTGAGTCTCCGGTTGGGGGTGTGCGGTGAGAGGCAATCAATATATCTCTCCCACATCTTGATGCTTCTCTCCCTTGCTTTCATCTCTCTAAAAATAAATAAAATCTTTTTTAAAAAAAGAAACTGTGAGATAATAAATGTGTTTTAAGCTGCTGTTTGGGGATACTTTGTTATGCATAATTAGAGAATACAGCTGTTGCTATTTTTATAAAAATGGTTTAATCCTGAATATGCTGTTGTATCATCTGTTTACTTGGCAATATATTTCAACATTTATCTATACCAAAATAGACTTTTTTTAGAAAAAAAAAACCCTTGATATTTAAAAGCCGTAATATAGATGCATAATTCAGTTACAGGGGCATGCCTTCTGTGTCCCTGCATTTGTTCAACCATCTCGTACGTGCGGTTGAGTAAACTGCATACATTCAGTCAGAAGAATGGACCGGCACATGGGCAGCTAGCTATAAAGGGATTTTCTATCAGATTTCCAGAAGGAAAGCCCCTGTGTACAGAGCCTATAAGTCTTACGTGTCTGATCCCTGAAAAGAGAGGAAGAAAGGAAGGGCTGAGGTGTTAGTTTTGCTGGGGTCCTTACCAGATAGGGGCTGCCAATGGGAAGACCTTGAGCCCCAGCATTTGTGGCACTTGTGGTCCCCAGGGCCTCACTAATGGAGCCGGCTGCCATAGGACGAGTCTGTTTCATTTCTACTAGAGTGTAGGGACACATAAGCAAATGTGGGACCTCCTGACCTGGGCAAGGGAGGCCCTTGCTCTGGGCTCCACAACAGAGGGGACCCTCTATCACAACCACACATAAGATAAATTTATTGAATAAGAGCTAGAAATGCAATATCCATCAAATTATAAAAAATAATTGTTAAGAATAAAATACGTAACCAGGCAATTTTCATCCTATCTCAAAATGAATGAATCCAGGAATGAAAAGCCGACTGTCCGAATAAACCTAACTCAGCCACAGCAGCCAACTGACTGACCGGTCATGTGGGTTGCTCTGCATGCCAAGATCACGGGGACACTTCTGACACTCCGCGCTGGCACATCACAACCCCCACATCCACTCTTCCGACTGACGCTGTTCCGGCCCCATGGAAATGCTTCCCCACTTCGCTTGTCCCCATGACCTTGAGGCAGTTGGCAACTGTATCCAAATGCTATGAAAGTTGGCGGTTGCTTTTGTCATTATGAGTGTAAATTTGACAAGGAAGGAAAATAGAAAGAACGTCTCTTATTTGTTGAAATATTTGTTCATTTGTCCCATTTAAGTATTTAGACAAAGGATACGTGGGTGGGTCTCCATTTGTACCACGAGCCTCAGCAAGCATACTGGTATGTTGAAAAAGAGGATCCGTCCTTATTTTACTTCTTTTTTTTTCCAAATTACTTATCTATTTATTGTAAAATCCACACAGCACAAAGTTTAACAGTGTAACCATTTTTAAGTGTACGGGATGGTGACGAAGTTCCCTCACCTTGTCGGGCCACCGTCGCCACTGTCCGTCTCCAGAACTTTTCTTCTTGCAAAACTGAAACTCTCCCCGTTAAACAACACCCATTCCTCCCTCCCCCCAACCCCAGGCACCCACCATCCTGCCTTCTGTCTCTAGGATTTTGACTACTCAAGGAACTTCGTGAACTCATACAATATGTGTCCTCTTGTGGCCGGCTGATTGCACTTAGCGTATTGTTCTCAAGTTTCATCCATGTTGTAGCATCTGTCAAAACTTCCTTACTTGTTAAGGCTGAATAATATTCCATTGTGTGCACACACCACATTTTGCTTACCCATTTATTCGCCTATGGACACTGGATTGCTTCCATGTTTTAGCTATTTTGAATAATGCTACTGTGAACATGAGTGAGTATAACAAATATTTGCTCAAAACCCTACTTTAAATGTTTTAAATTCCTCAGAACCCCCTTTTCAGCAACTAAGAGCATTCTAGAGAGAAAATCATCAAGGGTATAGAATGTCCGAATAATACAACCCAAAGGGGAATTGCTGGGTCCTATTTTTAATTTTTAGGAAACACCATAATGGTTTCCACAGTGGCTGTACATTTTACATTCCAGCAACAGTGCACAGGGTTCCAATTCCTTCACATCCTTGCCGTCAGTTCTTATTTTCTATTTTTTAAATCGTAACCATTCTCAGGGGTGCAAGACAGTAGGTACCTCACTGTGGTTTTGATTGGCTTTTCCCTAGTGATTAGTGATGCTGAGCATCTTTTCATGTGCTCATTGGCCATTTGTATGTCGTCTTTGGAGAAATGGTTATTCAGGTCCTTTGCCCATTTTCGAATTGGGCTATTTGGGTTTTGCTGTTGTTGCTGGGCTGTAGGAGTTATTTATTTTTTTCTGAATGTGACCCCCTTATCAGGTATACAATCTGTAGCTATGTTTTCCATTCCATAGGTCGCCTTTTCATTCTGTTGATAGTGTCCTTTGATGCACAAAACACTTTAGTTCATGAAGTCCTGTTGGTGTATTTTGTCTTTTGTTGCCTATGCCTTTGGGGCCGTGATCCAATAAATCACTGCCAAACCTAATGTGGTGGAGCTTCTGGGCCAAGTTTTCCTTCTAAGAGCCTTGGCTCCTACATTTAGGTCTCAGACCCATGTGGGGTTATTTGTGTATATGGTAAACGACAGGAGTCCAGCTTCATTCTTTGGCGTGGGGATACCCAGTTTCCTCAGCACCATTGGCTGAAAAGACCCTCCTTACCCCAAAGGTCTCGGCACCCTCATTGAAAACCACTTGACCATACATACAAGGGTTTATTTCTGGGCTCTCTAGTCCACTGATCTGTGTACATGTCCCTTTATGCCTGTATCACGTTGTTCTGATGACTATAGGCCTTGTGACAAGTTTTGAAATGTGAGTTGTTCTTCTGTTTTCAAGATTGTTTTGGCTCTTTGGGGTCCCCAACATCCCATCACTTTGCTACATCCTGTTTGTTGGCAGCTCCTCGCTGAGTCCAGCCCACAGTCAAGACGAGATTACATGAAGGGCGTGAGTGCCAGGGGGCAGGGAGGACTGACAGCCATTTTCAGGGCTGCCTACCCAACAGCTAACACTTCCTGAGAACTTAATGGGCTAAGCCGTCTGTATACACGCTCGTTTAACACTGACGATAACCCTAGGAGTCTATAACTACTATTGTACTGAGTTTGTAACGGAGGGAGCCGAGGATTAAAGACACGGCGCCCCAGCTGCCAAATGATGGAGCTGGGATTCAAACGCGATGTCTTTAACCATTGTCCTATCTCCGCACACTTGGCTACTTCAGTATCTCCGATGAATATGAAATGTTATTGGTTATAATTAGAGCTTAGATTTACGATTGGCAAAAGTCTCAGACGACTGCTCATGAGTAGAATGAGGTTTTTTCAGCCGTATTTAGCTCTAGTCAAATAAATTTGAGAAATCTCATTGTGACTCAACGTCAGCTTGTTACAGAAGTTGGCTGCTCGCTGTGGAAAAAGGAAAGACGAGCACTAAAAAAAACAAACAAACAAAAAAACGTGTTGAAGAATTTCCCTTCTTGCTACACTGGACCCTAGGTTCTCCAGGTCCTAAGGAGGTCCTCAGCTTTAGGGAAGCTCCTGGACCCAATTTCATGGGCAGCTGCCTCATCACATCAGACTTCCCTGAAAACTTCCCCAGAGTTTCTGCGGAAGGTCACGCACAAGAGAACTTGGGGAAAACAAGTTTGCACTGAGCCTCTTGGCCTGGGAGAGTTCTGCTTTCAGATAATCCCACCCCTACCTCCTCCCCAGTCAGGTTCTGCCACTTGTGATGGAGGCCTCCTGCCCACCACGAACGCAGCAGGGAGTGTCTGATGGAGTCAAGCCCCTGCTCCTCTGCCCCCTCCTCCTGTGACCACATCGGCAAACTCTCAGAAAGAAAAATGCCGGGTTGAGTTTTCAGGCCCAGGAGAGAAAGCTTGGTTTCGAAGTGTTGCAGGAATGCCGAGAATGTTTTAACTGTGCTTGTAAAAGGTGTCCTTTTAATTACGTTTTTAGGAGCAAACATGATTGTCTTAGTGCTTCAGCTTAAAAGAAGAACCCGCTTCCACCACATTCTCCTTTTCTTGGAGCCGCAGTTCAGTCCCTGAAGCTGGGTTGGATGCTCTGCGGGTGCAGAGGTGAATTAAGATGTGAATCTTGTCATGAAGGAGCTTGGACAGTGGGATCCAGAAACATGAGCATCTGGGGACACTGTGATGCAGAGCAGACAGGTGCCACAAGGGAGCTGTAAATCATAAAAAGGTTGCCCCATCTTTGCACAAGGCACTACTGCCCTTTCACTTACTTTCACAAACTCTCCTGCACCTTGGGGAACCTTCTCACCCTCCACTCCCCCAGGGCAGGTCAGTGGCTGGGGAAACACTGTCTGAGGCCCGTGGGAAGGAACCCCAAGTCCTGCACCAGCCATGGGACTTCCATCTGTGGTCCCAGAGGCTCTGGTTGCATGATGTGGGTTGGATTTTATGCCAAGTGAACCCAACTATTCACACGTGTGGACCCAGTCTCGCCTCCCCCCATTGCTTCCTCACCCATCGAGCATTCCCCACAGCCCCTTGCTTGTTGACTGCTTGCTATGTACTCTCACGGCTCCTGCAGCTATTGTCAAAGGAAAAATTATTCGTGACTGTTGTTGAAGACGGTAAGAGAGACTGTAGGGACTGTCTCGATGGGGTTTTGCAATGGGAGAGAGATTGGACCCAACTCCGAATACAGCACAGGCAAGTGGGAATTTACAGCCCAGGAGCCAGGTGGGGGTCAGAGGGTGGAAAATTACTAAGAGGAAACATCAGGAGTAAGGGGGATTCTGGCAAAGCTGACCTATCATGATTCCTGCTGAAGGCAGGCCAGGGTGATCAGACATCCCCTGGGGGGGACAAGGAGGACGCTGAGAAACTGGATTAGATATCTATGGTGATCAGATATCGAGGATGGGGGATTCTGGCTAAACCAACCCAGCAGGATTTTTTGTTAAAACTGCGCCATGCGAAGACAAACATGCAAATCCAAAAATCGAGGCCTAATTGAAAAGCCCAAGGCAGCCTAAATAGAGTTTGGCTAAGAAGAAAAGCTTTGCTGCTCCTCAGGCTACAATTTAGAACCATGCAATAAAATAAATAATGAATGAATGAATAATAAATAAATAAAACCATGACACCAGGGATGAAACAGACAGCACAGGGAATATAGTTATTAATGTCGAAATAACTCTGTATGGCGACAGGGTCACTAGACTTAGCGTGGTGATCAATTGTAAGGTGTATAAACATCAAATCACTATTTTATACACCTGAAATTAATATAATATTGTATGTCAACTATACTTTAATTAAAGCAAATAAAATAGCCCTGGCTGGGTAGCTCAGCTGGTTAGAGCATCATCCTGATATGCCAAGGTTGCAGGTTCGATCCCTAGCCAGAGCACATACAAGAAGCAACCAATGGCCCTGACTGTTGTGGCTCAGTGGGTTGGGTGTCGTCCTGCCAACCAGAAGGTCCCCAGTTCAAGTTCCGGTCAGGGCACATGCTTGGGTTGCAGGCCAGGTCCCCAGTTGGGGGTGTGTGAGAGGCAACCAATCGATGTTTCTTTCACACATCAATGTTTCTCTTCCTCTTTCTCCCTCCCTTCCCCTCTCTCTAAAAAATAAATAAATAAAATCTTTTAAAAAACAAATAAAATAATTTCAAAAATAAATCAAACCATGTAATAGTTCCGTCAACTTTCTTTTCTGAAAGGTTCACGGTAAACCCATCCTAGTTTCTCGGGTCAGGAGTGTCCAGGTCAGACCTGTGCAGCGAGTTGGACACTTTGGCATCTGCCCAGGAAGGAAACTGCCGCTGCTGACCCCACCCCAGAGTTGCTCAGTCACCAGGGACCCAGCCAGTCAGGCAGCAGGAAGCACCGCCCTCGGACTCGTTTCCCTAGACCCCTCATCTGGCGCCTCGGAGGGCAGCTCCTCTTTGTTTAGGGGTTGCTCCTCCTGCCCCTCCCCTGCACTTGGCTCGTTTTGTCCTCAGCCCTCACCGCCTCTGCCCTGACTCCTCTTCTCTGAAAGCTCTCCGCTGGGGACCGGAGGCTGTGTCTCCACCCCCTTGGGCTACCTTTTCAGGCTCCTTGTTCTCTGCGTCTGGCTGATCACTCCAGCTCAGCGCCTGCTCCCTGAACGTGTCGCATGCCTTTCTGACTTTTCCGTAGACCCAAGCGCAGTTCTACACACATGAGTCTAGATCAATAAATATCCACCAGCTAATTGACAGACATGGCCACTTAAGGAGAAAAAAATAAATAACAGATTGAGACGTGGGACTTCACAAAGCAGCAGGGAAGACTTCCTGGAGGAGAAAGGATTTGGGGAAGCCTACAAACAGACAAGATCAAACAGATAAGCAGGAGGAAGAGGGAGAGCCAGCAGCCCAGGAGAACTGCACAGCCAAAGACACGGGGCCAGAAACATGCAGGCAGCCTGAAACTCCAGACCTCAGCAGGAGGCTCTCTAACACATGATTTTCAAATTTCAGTTTACGATCCATCAGCGGGTGATAAAAATTATTTCTTGGGCTACAGATATCATTATTTTAAATTTGTCAATATTTTTCTTTCGTGGTTTCTAGGGTGTTTGGGGTTTGTTTTTGTTTTTTTTTTTAGATTTTAATTATTTATTTAGAGAGAGGGGAAGGGAAGGAGGAAGAGAGGGAAACACCAATGTCTGAGAGGTACATTGATCCGTTACCTCTTGCACACCCCCTACTGGGAACCTGGCCCCCAAGCCAGGCCTGTGCCCTGACCGAGAATCAAACCAGTGACCTTCTGGTTCAAAGGCCAGCACTCAATCCACTGAGCCATACCAGCCAAGGCTACAAATAGCATTTTTTAAAAAGAAATAGAATAGATTAGGAGCATTCTATACAGTAAGGATTATTACTGTTTCATCAAATTGATGTTGCAATCTTAAAAAAGAAGCACATATAAATATAGTGACTCTTGATGTAAAATGAATTTTTCATAATTGTAGTTTTTCTAAAAAGTTTCTTTTTTTAATCTCTTATCAAACGCAGCCCATCCATTTCACAGATGAGGAGACTGGGGCTCACCCAGAGGGCTAGGGCAGAGCGGGAGACCAGACACCCATTTCCTGATTCCCAGTGCTTGTCTGCAACAACCCCACCTTCCCAAGCTGTGGAGACAGGTGGCACTCAGCTCTTCCACACGGTGGCCCCTATTATTTTTCCCATCAGGGGGACACTCTGTATTTATTAACTCAACAAATGCTTGTTGAGGGCCGCCCCTGGGTGAGACGTTTGTGCTGAGTACCAGGGTCACAAGGAGTTTACAATAGGAGTGTAGGATTTACTGCCTGATACTGGTTTTTCTTGGCTTAACGTTTAAATTTTTTGTCCAGATTGAGGATGTTAAAGAAGTATTCTGACACTTATCAAAACAGTGAGAAAGACTATTCAAGAATACAGTAATAGGGCAGAGAGGTGGGGCTCAACTCCCCAGAGAGCGAAGACAGCTGGGGGTTCACAGTCAAGGAGCAGGAAGAGGGTGTCTGTGGATGGGAAGCTACTGAGAAGAGACACCAGGGTAGGGGGAATTCTCGATGAAGTAACCTAACAGGATTCTCACTAAAAGCAGGCCAAGGACTTAGACATGGAAAGTGGAGGGTCGGGATTGGACCAGATATCAGGAGTGCGGGGCGGACTTAGCCAGGTTCTTTGCTGAGACTGGGCTTGGCAGGTCTAGGACAGGACAGAGGCCAAGATCAAGGCCTAGTTGAGAAGAGATTGCGGAGGAGCCCACCTATAGTTTGGGGAGAATCTTGTCAGCAACAGCGTCTGTATCTCTCTTATTTATACTTATTTACTCTCTTGTGTTCATACTTTTTCCTGATGTTTACATGGTGCTTTCAATTTTTTTCATACTTAATTGCTAGGTAGTATTAGTACAAGGAAAAACTGAGGTTCAAGGCCATGAAGTGACTGGACCAAGGTCACACAGCTATTCAATGGCAGAACTGGGAACAGAGGACCAGGCCCATCTGGCCCCAGAGCTGAGGCACTGTGCTATGCGGCTCTTCGTGGCCAGAGCCCAGCCTGGAAATCCAAATCCAACCTTTGGCTACTGCGCTGCCCATTCTGGAGCCTGGACGTTGCCTGTCTTTGTATGCATCACTGTCTGAGCTCGACGGTGAGAGCCAAAGCTATTATTAAACGCTCTCCAGTGCCTGAGCCTGACGGGTTCAGATCTGCCCTCAGCCCCTGCCCACGCTGTTATTTATAGAGTTGATTGTTTACCGCCACAGCTGGGCTCTGACACAGGAGCAAAGACCAGGTCAGAAAACCCACGTGCTTGGCCTGGGCTCCAGAGCCCAGGGTTTGGCTCCAAAGTCCGATTCTGTTGATCCACCCTCTGATTCATCTCTTCAGCCGTCCCTCTTCCCCATGGCCCCCACAGGCATCTGGGGGGCTAACAAAATAAAACTCTTTCGCCCACTTTCTCAGTTCTTCTAGCTGGGCTAATAATCAAATTAACAGGAGAAAATCAAATTCTAATATGTCTGCACGGGGAATTCACATAAGCATGAAAATTTCAAAGACAGTGAGGCAAAATGGGTAGAGATGCTATTTTGGACAAAAGAGAAAGGCGGGTAGGGGTTTGAGATTTTTAAGGAAGTAGGCAACTTACAGGTAAGTTGAGGAAGAGGGGAACATATTTATGGCTGGTGGAAATAGGACTCTTCCTCAGAGTCACAATAAAAGCATTTCCAGGAGCCGATACACAGAAGGACGAGGTGTAGTGCTAAGATTCATTGGAGCAAAAGCAAAGGACTGCCCCAGCTGTTCCCTGCTCTTTTGTTCCTGTCTAATTAGCTGCCCGCTGTAATCAATTCACTGATGTCACGAGCTTCTTTTCCCGCCTTTTCTCCCACCGCCACCGCAGGTAACCGCTCTCCAGCACCTCTTGGATCACTGAGAATCCTTGACTTTCAATGTATCCTTGTCAAATATGCTGTACTGTTTTGTGTGTTCAGGAGTTTTCCAATGTACAAAAACAGTAGTGTGTTAAGAAGTGCAAACTGGTCATTACAAAATATTCATGGGAAATAGTCACAGTACAGCCTAGGGAATACGGTCAGTATTGCAGTGTCTGTGTGTGGTGCCAGGTGGTGGAAATCTCAGGGGGAACATTTTGTAAGGTGTATGGCTGTCTAACCAGTATGCCGTACCCCTGAAACCACTCCAAAATAATATTGAAAGTAAACTGTAATTAAAAAGAGAAAAAATGATCAAATAGTAAAATAAAGTGTACTTTGTGCTACGTTAAAAATCTCTATCTTGACGGAAACAATCCTAGCGTGCTGTCTTCTTCTGCTCCTCTTTTTTTTTTTTTAATTACTTTATTGTTGTTCAATTACAGTTTGAATTTTCCTGCTCCTCTTTCGTGAGGTTGGCGCACACACGGCCATTGTTACTTCTGTTTACCTTCCTAATCCAAAAAAAAAGTCAAACAAATAGCAAAGGTTGGGTCAGATGGATTTCAAGGGGAGCTGTGAGTGAAGTCGCCTGTTCTCTTCTTTGAAATACAAAGGCATTCTTTGGAAAAGGGAAGAATAAGTACCCCTGAGGAGGCAGTGTACCGGGGAAGTTTTTGGTAACCCTACCCGGCAGGGGCAGGAGAGGGAGAGAAAGGGGCAACTCGAAAATGCCAGAACCAGAAGGGTCCTTAGGCAAAGGCTGCGAACTGCAGGCCCACGGGATACATCCAGCCTGCAGACGTGTGTGGTTTGTTCCTTGTACTGTTTGATTAAAACATCAAATCCAGACTTTTGGCTTTTCTTGAACATTCATGTGGTTTGGCCACTTAAGCTCATTTCCACAAGGAGCCAATCAGCAGTGCTGAGACAGTGCCTCCTTTAGGCAGGGCACCAGCTCTCCAGCACGCCCCAGGCCTGTGCTCTCTGATGTCCCACACCTGGTTCTCTCTACCTGTG
The DNA here is from genome assembly GCA_007922815.1 of Macrotus californicus. Classification (NCBI taxonomy): domain Eukaryota; kingdom Metazoa; phylum Chordata; class Mammalia; order Chiroptera; family Phyllostomidae; genus Macrotus; species Macrotus californicus. Next base: position 201,759 of record VMDR010000462.1, on the reverse strand, counting down.
CCCACACAGTGCTGTTTGCAATTCTTGCCTTAAATTTCATCAGTTTTCTTAAAGGGGACCATGACCCCCCAAAGCTTTAAGAACTATATTCCAAGGATGTCAAAACCTTGCATGCAAACTACTACAGCCCCTCTTCCACCACAGCAGACCTCACTAATCGATCACGACACTTTTTCCCACCGAGCTTAGACTCAACTTCCGAACCCTTCTCAACACTGTTCTCTGGCGACAATCACCAAAATAGCAGACTTGGCAATCAAGGAAAAAAAAATCTATCTGCCATTCCTGGAAACCCAACGGTCTCGTTTTTCAGAGGATGAGCCTGAGGAGAGGCGAAGTGACTTATCCAAGATCTGCACAGCTTGATGATAGCATGGCCTAAGGATCAATATTAATGCTCATCAAGTCTCCTAATTCCAATTTATCTCCCCAATAAAACTTGAGTGACCTCACCAAACATCTTGGCTTCAGTAGGGCCAGGATGAAGGCCACCACCCAGAGTTTCTGCTCTGTGTTAAAGCACACCCAGCACCGGCGAGCTTAGTGTGTTTCCAGCTGCAGCCCAAGGCGGCTGTGGTACTCAGGCTCCCTCCTGGAGCCTGCATGTGGAGTCCCCATGGCCACGGGTCCTGTGGCTGCTGAGGCCACATGGCTATGGAAAGGGGACGTGCAAGTGCATGGAGAGAGCACAGGTCCTGAGCCAGAGAGAGAGAGAGCGCGCTTTTTGTTCCTCTAGGGTTATAACCAGGAGTTGGAGTTTAGGATGGAGCAGGTGCTTTCTCAAAATGACCAATCAAATTCCCAAGTTTTTGTGGGCTTTGGGATGTGTCCACACGAAGTGAGACTGGCAGGCCTCTGTGGTCCAGCACCACCCCTGGCAACCCCTAGCAATCAGGTACCATGCCAGAGGGGCGCTAGGGAGGAGTGTGAATGCCCTTGGAGGAGCAACGCTGTGATCCCCTGGGGTGTACAGCTGTACCTTCCTGGTGAAGCAAACGGTCTCATGCTCCCCATTTTATTAAACTCAATGTCTAGTCCCCTCTGCTCCCCTTTCCTATTAATAATTAGTTAAATACCAATGGTAACAACGGGATTAAGAAGTACAGTTGGTGGTTACAGAATAGTCATGGGGAGGTAAAACAGCACAGGAAATAGAGTCAATAATATTGCAATAGCTGAGTGGTGAAGGACCAAAATCCTGCCGCCCCGACGCTGCTTTGGCGGATATTGATTTTAAGCTATTTATTTAGAAACAAAAGACTCAGAAAGGACTTTTGACCATCCCACCTTTCCTGCCCAGGAGATTCAGAGAAAACTGCTTCAGGAAGGAGAGTTCAGGACGTCACCTTAGCCCAGTTTGAATTAATCATGGTCAACAGGAGGGCTTGGGTAGCGCCTGCTGGCTAGACCCTCCTCGGGTCCCTTTGCTTCTGAGCCGCCTAGCAAGAATTGGCCCACCTTGTGGGTTCTGCTCTTCCTCAACTGTGTGTAACTCGCCCGTTCTCATGTCTGAACTCTAACACCCAGCCCCCGCCTTTCCCCTTTGTCCAGAAGGTCTCACATGCCCCATGCTGCCTCACCGTCTTCGGAACTTTTATGGAAGGACCACGCCTCTGTGAATCACCCATGCACCTGTTTGAAACTGATTTTTCCTGTTAACCTGTCTCAGGTGCTTCGGTGATTAGCCCACCTAGAAGGACTTCGAAGGTGGGGGAAGGAGTACTGATATGTTTAGCCCCCACAGAGGTGCCAGATGGACATGGGGTTTACCAGGGCGATCATTTCATAAGGCACATAGATGTCTAGTCACCTGTTGTGTACCGGAAACAAATATGATATTGCATGTCAGCTGTAATTGAAAAACAAAAAATTATTTTATAAAAAGACTTTCAGCTGTGGGAGTTAGGTTTTTTAACAACGCCCGTGAAGTGTGTAAAAAGCACGTTTGCTTCATCACATGCCTGCCAGCATCGCTGTTGGCTTCTTTCTGGTTTTTGTCCAATTTGATAAGTGAATCACCATGTTTTTGAATCAAAATGTATCACAGCATCTAAAAGGGGTGCCTATAGTGAAAGTTTGTAAAGATACACAAATCCTCTTCCATATAAACATCACCACCAACCTTTGCATCTAGTTAATTATTGATTAATTATTAATTCAGTTATTAGTTCAGTAAATTTGCATTTAGTTATTTAGATAATTGTATGTGAGGTTTTCAAAAGCAGAAAACAGCAATGACCGGGTGAGAGGGCGTCATCCCATGCATTTGCAGGAGCATTTCCTTTTCACAGTCCCAGGTTAATTCAGGTGCCAGTACCCACGATGGGGACTGAGTCATCCCAAGGGGTTAGATGGCCCGGAACTTACAAAGGCTGCTTCCCAGGAATGTTCTTACTTCAATTAGCCCTGAAATATGGCCCTGCTCTGGGTCCAGCACAGACTAGATGCATCCAGTAGATGGCAGTGTCTCACAGTACTAGGGCCGGGAAGGATGGCTGACCACAGGGAAAGCAGAAAACCAGCTCCTGGACCTCCCCTGCAGATGCTCCTAGTCTTCCCTGAAGAAAGGCAACAGACTTCCTGTGTGGGCCCTATCAACCCTGCCCAGGGTACCCAATGGACTTGGAGATCCTGGACAAACAGAGCAAGAAGAGTCCTTATCCATCATCTTGTTCAGTGCTAACCAAGGTATGTCCAAGGACAAATAGCATCACCCGGAAACTTCTTGTGGATGCGGATTCAGCCTGACTTCTGGTCATGATGGCGGCAGAGGCAGACATGGCTCGCCTCTTCACATAACCACATCAAAATTGCAACTAAAATACAGACCAACCATCACTTCAGAACTGTCAGAAATTAAATTGAATGGAAATCTGACAACTATGAAATCGAGTTGAACGGAAGCCTGACAACTACAGAATTAAAGAAACCACATCCATCCAGACTGGGAGGAGGGGCAGAGACGCAGAACGGGCTGGTCCCACACATGTGGTGGATAAAGATTCAGTAGGGATATCTCTGAAGCGAGGAATCCCAGCCCCAAACTAGGCTGTCCAGCCCAGGGTTCCAGTGCCAGGAATATAAACCCCCACTACTTCTGGCTATGAAAACCAGTGGGGATTGGTCAGTGGAAGAAATTGCTGGAACCCCAAGCATTTCCTCTTAAAGAACCCACACACAGACTCACCTTCTCAGACTCACTCCCTCTGAGCTCCAGCACCAGGGTTATGTAGGGAGAAACTGAAGTGTCTGCCATCAAGGCGAGCAGTGGCCATTGTCCTTTTTCTAAACCCTCCCCCCACAGAGCCTTCAACCTGGCTAACACTGTTTGACCCACCTTGGAGATCCCCAGAGACTCTACCACACCCAATTTACAGGCCCACCCAAGTTGTTTTTCCATAAGAATGGCTGATCTTGGCTCATGCTTCACAACTTTCTAAATCCTTTCAAACAAGCAACAGCTGGCCTCCGTGAGTCCTAGGCCCAGCACTAGCAGCAGCCAGCCTAGATTTACAGTTTGGCTTCACCTGGGAATCTCCAAGCCCAGCACAAGTAGCAGCCATCTCAGACTGCTTTATAGCTCAGGCAGGGTGCTCCAGGCAAAACATAGGTGGGAGCTGACCTTGGCCTGTACCACCCAGGAAACCCCAGGGCCAGCACACCCACTGGACAGCTACAGACCGCGTTGGAGCACCACCACCCTGCCCCTGCACAAATGATCCTCCATGGAGGGTGGAGGTTGGTGGTCAGTGGTCACAGCCAATCCTTGCAGCTGACTGGTCTGGGTAAATCCCTCCTACTGACCTGTCAACAGCAACCAAGGCTCAACTACAAGAGGAGGGTGTACTCAGCCCACATGAAGGGCACATCTCAAGTACCCAGCTTGGGTAATGGGGAGGCTGCGCCACTGGACCCTACAGGACACCTACTACATTAAGCCACGCTACCAAAACACAGAGTCAAGTGTCAAAGCTGCTCTACCTAATACACAGAAACAAACACAGGAAAGCTGTCAAAACAAGGAGACAAAGAAACATGGCCCAAACAAAAGAACAGATCAAACAGAAAAAGAGCTAAATGAAATGAAATAAGCAAATTATAAGATGCAAGGTTCAAAACACTGGTTATAAGGATGCTCAAGAAACTGAGGGAGAACCTCAAGAGGATAAAAAAGATTCAGTCAGAAACAAAGGATTCACTAATTGAAATAAGGAACAGTTTGCAAGGAAACAACAGTGGAGTGGATGAAGCTGAGAATCAAATCAATGATTTGGAACATAAGGAAGCAAAAACAACCAATCAGAACAACAACAACAAAAAAAAAGAATTTAAAAAATGAGGATAGTATAAGCCTCTGGGATAACTTCAAAAGGTCCAACATTCGCATCATAGGGGTGACAGAAGGAGAAGAGAAAGAGAAGGAAATTGGAAATGTTTGAAAAAATAATGAAAGAAAAACTTCCCTAATGTGGTGAAGAAAATAGACATGCAAGTCCAGGAAGCACAGAGAGTCCCAAACAAGATGGATGCAAAGAGGTCCACTCCAAGACACATGATAATTAAAATGCCAAAGGTTAAAGATAAAGAGAGAATCTTAAAAGCAGCAAGAGAGAAGAAGTTGGTTACCTACAGGGGAGTTCCCATAAGACTGTCTGCTGATCTCTCTAAAGAAACTTTGCAGGCTAGAAGGAACTGGCAAGAAATATTCAAAGTCATGAAAAGCAGGAACCTACAGCCAAGGTTGCTCTACCCAGCAAAGCTACCATTTAGAATTGAAGGGCAGATAAAGAGCTTCCCAGACAAGAAAAAAGTAAAGGAGTTCATCATCACCAAACCATTATTATATGGAATGTTAAAGTGACTTATTTAAGAAAAAGATAATCAAAACTATGAACAATAAAATGGCAAGTGTGTGTGTGTGTGTGTGTGTGTGTGTGAACAATAGAATCTAAAAAGCAAACTAAGCAAACAAGAAGAACAGAGACAGAATCATGGACGTGGAGAGCATCTTGATGGTTGCCACATGGGAGGGGTGTGTGGGGGAAAGGGTGAAGAGGTGAGGGGTTTAAGAAGTACAAATAGGTAGTAACAGAATAGCCACAGGGATGTAAAGTACAGTACAGGAAATGGAGTAGCCAAAGAACTTATTATACACATGACCCATGAACAAGAAAATTGGTGGGGGATTTCCGAGGGCAGTGGGGGGTGCTGGGTGGAGGGGTGCAAAAGGGGAAAAATCAGGACAACTGTAATATCATAATCAATAAAATATAATTTTTAAAAAAAGAATGCAGATTCACCCTGACTGGCATGGGTCAGTTAGTTGGGCCTCGTCTGACAAAGTGAAATGTTGTTGGTTCGATTCCTGGTTGGGGCACTTGCCTGGGTTGCAGACCCCTCTCTGGTTGGATGTGTGCAAAAGACAACCAATTGATGTTTCTCTCACACATCAGTGTTTCTCTCCCTCTCCCTCTCCTTCTCCCTCTCTTCCTCTCTCTCTAAAAGTAAACAGGTAAATAAAATGGTTAAAGAATGCAGAGCCTCAGGCACTGACCTAGAATACTTTCTCAATGGGTGCTTCTCATGCATGTGAAAGCTATAGCAGCACCTAGCTGGTTGGAGCATCGTTCTGGGTTCGATTCCCTGTCGGGGCACATGACTGGGCTGCAGTTTCAGTCCTGGCTTGGGGAGCATATAAGAGGCCACCAAACCATCGATGTTTCTCTCTCTTGTTGATGTTTCTCTCCCTCTCTTCCCCTCTCTCTAAAATCAATAAGCATTTCCTCAGGTAAGGATTAAAAAAAAATCCTCTCCAAGTTATGATATCTTCAGGCATTGCCAAATGTCCACTTGGGTAAGGTTGCCAGGTAAAATATACAATTCCCAGTTAAATTTCAATTTCAGATAAACAATTTTTGTACTGTATATGTGACATAAATGTGTATATGACATATATTTCAAATATTGTCCTCCTATATTTTTTTACTTGCTGTACCTGGCAACTCTATCACAGGGGCAAAAAGCTCCCTTCCAGAGAAGCCCTGGCCCAGCTCCATCTTTTGGGGTCAGGGATTTGAGGGTATTAAGTGAAAAAAGCCCGCTGGGGAAATCAAAGTTCAGTAGCCTGGGAGGGCAGGTACTTTATCATACTCATCTTTGTATCCCTAGAAATAAAGTGGATTCTCATTAAATATGCTAACTGATAACACGTGTGAAAACACTGTGCATCGTATCAGGTACAACACCTGAGGACCGGGCGAGGGGACACACTCCCTGCCGAGGGGAGTCCGTGGTCTCACACACAGACACTGACAGTGGCATCTGGTCGGACCCACGGAGCCTTTTTCAAAGATTCGACTTAGCACTCAACACTCTGAAATTGGAAGCCATCACATAAAAGTCAAGATTTCTGGTGTCCCTTGGAAAGTGTGGCACATCTTCCAGATGCTTGGAGCAGCTGGCCATTGGGCTGAAGCCCACGACAAGGCTGGACTAAAGCTGGGAGATGCCACCCCTTTTGTTACCAAACGGCAAGTGGGGTCCTGCTGACCCCGCCACCCTCTGGGCAAAATCCCAGAGGCACAGCCTTGGGTGAGAGAGGAAAGGAGTCTTTATTGAAAAGCTTCACAAATGTGGAATAGCTGCTTTCTACACACATTAGTCACTTCAGCCTATCAATTAAGGCTAGACTCTTTAGCACCTGACCTCCCCTATCATTTCCCCCGGTTGGCTTTAAATACCTTATCTACAGGGTTAGTTTACAAACTAAAACAACATAGGATACAAAAGCCACACAATTTTGGAAGAAAGTCAGGCTTCGACCTCAGAGCCTGTTCCCTATAGAACAGGGGGTATCAAACTCATTTTCACCAGGGCCCACATCAGCCTCATGGTTGTATTCAAAGGACTGAATGTAATTTTAGGACTGTATAAATGTAACTGCTCCTTATCTAGGGGCAAGGAGCTGGGCACTGCCGCCAGGTAGAAACAAGGCACCGGGCCAGATAAAACCAGATGGAGGGCTGGATTCGGTCCTTGGGCCTTGTGTTCGCCACCTGTGCCCTAGAACACCCAAGGAAGAATAACTCTGCCATCCTCCTCCAGGCCAGCCCAATCCTAGGCTGCACCTGGAGCTCTTTCCCATCCAAAATACCATCCATTGTCCGTTGGGAAATGCAGGCAGCTGCAGCCCAATCACCCGAGTACCCTCAAGGAAGACAGCCTAAGAGCCCGAGAGCCAGACAGCCGGTCCTCCTTTTATTTCCATGTGCTCTGCAGGCCTTCAGCTTCTCAGCCATCCCCGTCCTAGACTGCTTACTGTCGCCTTGGCAAACTCCTTCTGTGGCCCCTCCCTACTTCTGTCCGGTGATCTGATCAGATCTCTGGATCACTTTGGCTGAGTCATGTGTTCCCCCATTCCCCAAAGTGCCCACCACTCCCTATGGCCCTATACCAGCATCCTTCAGCCATTCATGTTATCTGCCCGGCACCTCGTCGGGATTTCAAAGCTCGGGTCCGGTGGGGAAGAGGCATTGGAGTGCAGTGTCCTCTCAGGTGATCTGAGTAAGGCTGGAGCATTATCCCCGTTTTACACGTGAAGAAGGTAAGGGCTAGGGAGCTTAAGTGAATTGCTCAAGGGCATTACAGCTGGGCTGGATTAGAACCCAACCCTGGACTCCAGGGCCCACACCCAGCCCCACGCTCAGCGTTCCTCCTGAGAAACAGCTCCACTGCCAGGGGCAAGAACCTTGTGGCTGTGGGGACCCAGAGGGGAAGTGGTGACAGGGACGGAAGACCAGACCTCCCCAGGCTCACTGATCTGTGATGTGAGAGAGCAAAAGCAAGAGAAGGCGGTTTGAGGGGCCGCAGCTAACAGCTCTGACTGGGACCCAGGGCCACATCTCAGACACCAAGTCACCAGGTCTCCTCAACCCCCAGCAGGCTCGGGCACTCAGGCACAAAATCTGTGAGTAGCTCTTTTGTTCTTTTATTCTGGGCTTCTTTATCATTCCAGAAAACCTGTGTTGTTACCGCATCCCTTCCCTCCTGGGATGTAAGAAGTTGGGCAGGTCTGCCTGGGGTGCAGGACTGATGTCAGATGAGGACTCCTGGGGTTTTTAAGGACCAGTCACAGGAAGGCTTAGGGCAGGTGTGGTCCTCGCCATTGGACATGACAAGAATCCAAGGTCAGGGGACAGAAGGTGACAATCACCAACACACAGATGGCCTTACAGTGTGCGGGCACTGCTCTGGGGCATTTCATAGTTCACTGAATCCTCACAACCACCCCACATATAAGACTGTTATTATTCCTCACTTTACAGAAGGGTGCTAAGCACTTCACCTCAAGTCACCAGGCGTTAAAGGAGAGTGCTGGGCTTGAACATAGGCACTCTGGCTCCGTGGCTTGCTCTTTAACCACCAGACACTTCTGCCTTTCAAGGCACAGGCTTGAATAGCAGATAGAGGCTAGGAAAGAACCCCAAAAGAAGAGGGCTGGAAGAAGACTTAGAGATCACCTGGTGAGTCCAAGTGCCCTCATTTTACAGATGGAGAAACTGAGGCACAGACAGACTTGCAGTCCCGACTGGGGCAGCTCAGAAGTGTAGGGTAGTCTAGTGCACCTAAGACCCAGGAGACCAGGGGTTCGCTTCTTGGAGGTTCCACTCAGGGGAACAGTGATGTTTATGAGTGTGCTCTGGGGCCCTTGCCCTGTCTCTCCAACCCCACTCCCTCGGGTAAACTGCTCCACTGCTCTCCTCCTCAGCTCGCTCTTCTGAGAAATTCTGCCCCAGAACATCACCATGAGGCTTGTGGGTTGACTCAGTGATGCGGGCACTGGGTTGGGGACCTGCACCGGGCTCAGAACGACTATGGTGGAGGTTTGGACCCTTCCCCCTCTGTCCTTGCCGTGGATGAGAAATGAGAATGCATGAAGCCATGGCTTCTTTTCCCTCGAATGCATGGCATGTAGACACCTGGAGCCCCAGGGCTGAGTCAGGGGAGGGACTGGGGAGACCCTGGGAGGTGGCGCCCCAATGACTCTGGCGCCAGCTCTGTAACCACTTTGTGGCTCCCCTGGAGGGGGCCCCCTCACCTGCCCTGGGGCCCAGCATCAATTTCTACCAATGAAGCACATCCTTTACCCTTTGGCCGGTTAAGGATATTAAGGTGGTTAAGGCAGGCAAACTGGCAGCCCAGCTCAGCTGAGCAGAGCCCTCCTCACTCATTAATCTCATTGGCTGCTCTCAGATGTGCATAGAAATGTTTTTATTCATTCTTATTATAGCACATTCAATGGAACTCTGAGCCCTCATCCTACTGGGCTGGTCGGTAATTAAATCTCAGTGCGTGCTGAGCTTCCCTCGTCCCCACCTGCACTTCCCAGCACAGAGCGTTCACTCTGAGGGTCTCACACAGAGCACAGTGTGAGCGAGGGCCCCTGGTCTTCATGGCACCCTGGCTCCTCCAAGGATGGATGTCTCTTGTCCAAAGGGGCTTGGTCCCCTGATGTCCAACCCTACCCACTTCCTTGGCAAGCCTGGAGTCCAGATTCTTTGTCCGTATTCAAATTCACTACGTCTTAGGTTCAACCTCCCAGGTGTGCCACCCTGGAATTTCCCCAGAGACCACCGTCTCCCCAGGGTCCTTCCAGGAAACAGAGCCCAGGTCCCCAACACTCAAGGCACCATGACCTCTGGCCCCTTCCCTCTCTGGACCATATCCCAACCCCACCCCACCCCACCCCCGCCCCGGCTTTGGATCACAGATTCAGGCTCCTCTCTCTCCACCCGCCTGGGACACCAGCTTAACCTCACTGAGCTCAGGTTTCCACAAAGGACAGGGAGAAAGGCTGTCTTCAAATGGCTTCTGCTTTCTCCTCCCACCCCCGCAAAAAGTCCCTGAGCCAGGACATACAAAGGGCACTCTTTGAAGGGAGACACAGCCCTGCCTTACAGTGAAGGCAAACCAAGGCCCCCAGGCAGTAGTGATTTGCTTTAGGTCACACGAAGCTAGGGTTGAGCCCAGCTCTGTGGCCTCCAAAACTTGGGCTCTCTCTCCTGAATCCTGCAGAAGACCTAAATCCCCTCACCAATTAGGTAGATAACTTTGGATAAGTTACATCTCCTTTCCAAAACTCAATTTCTCCAACTCTAAAAAATGAAACTATAAACAGCATTACCAACCTGCCTCAAAGGGGTGCCTCTTTATTTTCTTAAGTTAACATTTATGAAGCATTCACTACACGCTAGAGCCCCGCTGGCACTGAGAATCACCCCATTCAGTCCTCGCTACAGCCTACAAGGAAGATGCTACCACTGCCCCCACGTGAGAAACGGAAGCTCACACAGCTGGTGGTGCACCGCAAAGCCAGGGCTCAAACCCAGGTGAGCCTGAACCCAGAATGGTGCTCTGTGGCAAGACAGCGCTAAGGTGCGATGCAGGCCAGAAAAATGGCCAGCTCTCTTCCAGCAAAGCTCAGGAAAGGGTAAAACCGCTCCCACTTCCCTCCATCTCCTGGGAAGAGGGAGCATCCGCAGAGCTCGAGATGTTTCCTGCCCCCAGCCCCATGCCATGGGACAGAAGAGCCCAAAAGCCAAGGAAAGAAAATGGCAGACAAGGGCAGATCATTGGGGTACAACAAATGAGGAGCCCCCAGGCGTGGGAGGGAAGGCTGCTGGGATCCCATCCAAATGGGGAGGTTGTTGGTGAGACCTTGGGGCAGAAGTAGGTTGGGTTGGGTGTCCTGTGGGCCTTGCTGTTTCCCTCCTCCCCAGCCGGCTCCCAGCCCTACAGGGGAGGCCCCCAGTTTTCTGCTTGCAAAGCAATTAGAGGCAGCTGCCCACCAAAGCCCCCACTCGCCTCTCCCTGGGGATTAGAGCCACCCCGAAGTTCCTCTTTGAGAACCACAGCTGCGTTCATGGCGTTGCCTCTGCTAGAACTCAATGAGTCTGTATTCTGTGTATCTCGTGGACCTGTTCAGATCCTGGGGAATCTGAAGGAGCTGGAAGCAGGGATGGGTGTCTGCTGAGAATCAAGGGGGAGCAAGAGGCCATTCTTACTGACACTCACTTAACAGATGAGGCTGCCAAGGTTCAGATGTGGCAGGTAAATGGCAGGGACAAGAGTCAAGTTCAGGTGTGTCTTTCCACTGCTTCACCAGCTTTTCCCAACAGGAAGAGAAGTATTCCACAAGGTTCACATCATGAAAGGATCATGGTGCCTGTTTCCATTTTTCTTTTAAAGATTTTATTTATTTATTTTCAGAGACAGGAGAAGGGAGGGAGAAAGAGAGGAAGAGAAACATCAATCAGTTGCCTCTCACACGCCCCCGACTGGGGACCTGGCCCACAACCCAGGCCTGTGCCCTGACTGGGAATTGAACCAGCGACCCTTTGGTTCACAGGCCAGCACTGAATCCACTGAGCCACACCACCTAAGGCTCCATTTTTTTAATTGATGAATAATTATTTTACCATTTAAAAGATCTTTTTCCCAGTGTGAGAGTTTCTTGGGATAAAAGAAGAACTGAAAGCAGCAGTTAGGGTAATATTCTCAGTGAAATGAGTCAGACAGAAAAAGGCAAATACCATGTCATTTCACTTATCTGTGGAATCTAAAAAAATAAAACAAAAGAGAAACAGACCCACAGATACAGAGCACAAGCTGAGGGTTGCCTAAAGGGCGCGGGCAGGGGAGATGGGTGAAATGAAAAATATAGATTTATGTTAAGGGGAAAGTATATACATTAAAAACCTGTGTATTTTGGTGAGCTACTGCTTGCCCGCTCAAGGTTAGTAACCCATCCCACTGCGTCTGTGGAACGCCCCCCGTGTAGGAGGCTGGGATGGCAGTTTCTGAGGGCATGGAGATAAGACGAGGCCCCCCTCTGGGAAGGAGGACAAACAGACCAGTAAACCCACAAAAGTGATCAAGCCAGTAACAATCTCATGGCTCCTGACCTGGCTGCTTAACGTTTGGCCACTGGAGTGGCTTTGGCGGCATATGGTCTTATTTAATCTTATATTGTGCAATTTATACCCTTAATAAACCAATGATTGAAGACGGGAAAGCAGAAGAAACTCTGCCACCCATGCCGTGTACTCCTCACAACAGCCCTGGATGGAGAAACTGTCACGATTCCCATTTTACAGATGAGGACACTGAGGCTCAGGGACAGGAGTCATTTGCCCAAGAGGCCACAGATTTAATAAGGGGCAGAGTCAGAACTCACCACTGTGACCTAGGGCTGCCTCTTAAACCTGTGCATGTATTTCCCTCTTATCCTTCCCCGTTAGCCTCTTCTTCTCACCGGAGCAGGCGATAAAATCCAGTCACCTAGCACGTTGGGTGGGATTGGCACTGCCACTGCAGGTCCGATACCAAACCCCAGGCCAGAAAGGGCAATGCGCTTTCTTCTTCACGGCCCCACGGCCCAAAAGCCAGACAGATCCACAAATGCACACGAATTCATCCCACTCTAGTCGGGTAGATGGAGCGGCCATAAGGATCAGCTCCCCGATGTCAGGCCCTTCTCTGCCTCCTCATCTCTCCATGGCCTGGTGCCCACACCAGGTTTAATTTATCATCAGCCTCTCTCCAGCTGTCCCTATGACCGTGCAGCCGCTTTGTCACCACTCACAGATCTTAGTGGCCCGGAGCCCTATGAGTCAGCCTCTGGCTCCTGCCAGTTTCCTCCATTGCAAAATGGAAGTGGTGGCAGTTCCCTTGTTGGCTTGTTGTGAAGGGTATATGACTTAATGTGCAGAGGGCGGTAAGCACTCATTCAAATTGACCTGCTATTATTGTCCTGGTCACCAGTGTGTTTCAAGAGCTGAGCCTCCAGGGCTCTTCACATCATCCTGGTCCCGTCACTCCACCTCTGCTCAGGGAACCAGCTGCATTCTGACCCCCACCCCTCTGCTGCCACGCTAGAAACAACCGGAATCAAGTTTAGAGCACGGGTCTGGCCAAGCCAGGAAGAGGTAGACCAACCTGGAGGAAAATCACAGGTGATTCAGAATATCCACCCAGAGATGAACCCTTTCCTACTCTCCGCTGTGTAGAGAAGTCACCGTGAAAAGTCCTTGTCATCATTCAAAAGGCCTCTGTGTCCCCCTGGTCTCCTTGCTTGTCTTACAGAGAACACTGGATGGGCAGGAGAGGCGCCTACCACTTCCAGGTGTAATTTTAACAGCGTTCCCCAAACCCAACCACTCCCCAACCTCACACACACATACACACACTCACACACACTTTCCAGAGTTTTCAGCAGTAACAAGCTGCCCCCAGGGTGAGGGAGATCCAGACTGTTAATCAGTCGTTCATACTTTAATATGACTGAGTTTCCAAAATTTTCTGTACCGGGTTTTATTTTTATTTTTTGTAAGAAAGGATTGGGCCTTTTTGTTCCTATTACAAGGATAAAAATAAAGAGCAGATAACCAGAGTGATGTGCCCTGAATCGCAAGGGACTGAGCACCCATAGGGACAGAAGTCAGGTGTCTTCAGACAGCGCATAAACATGCCTATCTTAAGCCCCTGAACACTGGGATCTGGTGAAGCAGGAAACAAGGGCATTTGTGTTACTTATAGTATTTTAAGAGGTCTCCAGGAGAAAGTCGCAGGAGCCAGCCAGGAGCAGGAAGTGTGATGATTATGGCCTGGGCCTGGGGTCCAAAGGGCTCTGCCCTGTTGTCTGACCTTGGGCAGGCCACTCATCTCTATACTCTCCTGTCTTCTCCTCCGTAAAACAGAGGCCAGGATGATAGCTCCGCCCTCCCTGGCCTATTGTGAGGATAAACCAGGTTTACATGCAAGCAAGCTGTTGGTATTCAGGTACCCTCCCCTGGGAACCCCTCTCCCCCTGCCTTTACCGAGGGGCAAGTTGGGCTCCAAATATCCTGTTCCTACGTCCTCACACCCAGGTCCTTTGAGAGGCCCTTTTGAAATACATAAACGTTGAGCCGGTTGTGCCCTTCTTGCTGCTGTGTTTCCAGCAAGCCACCTCCCCCCTCGTAAATAAGATCAGTTGTGTCCACTCTGAAACTCCTGAAGAGCATAACTGCCCCCGAGGATTTTCACCAGCGTCAGGGAGAACTCCTTCAACCAATTCATTCCACAAAGCTGATGGAGCAGCTGCCACGTGCAGCCAGAGTTCCGGGCCCTAGGGATGCAGCAGTGGATGGCAAGGCTCTCTCTTAGAGCAGACATTTGAGAGTCCTAGAGGCCACAAGTGACGCTGGAGGCCTTGGTTGGAAAACTGGGCCAAGGAGGAAAGGATGGCTAGCAGAGACCAGGGAAGAGATTGTTGCCCAGAGCGTTAAAGACCCCATGTGCCCCTCCATCTTCCGTGGGCAGTGTCTGACACCAGGTGTCACAGCAGCCTGGGTTTGAGCTCTGACCCTGCCACCTACAAGCCATGGGACACTGGGCCAGTCCATCCATCTGAGCCTCACCCTCCCCATCTCTAAGACAGTGAAACCAAAACATCTACCTGCAAAGGGCAGTCTGGAGGACGAAGGACACAATGCAGGTAAAAAGCCCCTTAGAGGGCCTGCCACAAAGGAAGCACAAGGGGACGGCGACAAGTTCATCTTCTTCATATACTTTAACCGCAACAACATGTCACAACAGGTTGGTGCAGAGATAGGTGAGAACCCAGCTGCCAGACAATTAAGAGGTTTGCCTGAAAACATTACTTTTATTAAAAGTATGTTTCTATTAACACGTGTTAGGTTTATTAAAGACATTTTTTAAGTTGAGAGTTTTGTTTTCTAATACAGTCATGACTGGTGGGTGTAATCTCCACCAACCGAAGCTCTACACAGGGTCAGAGTAACTTTTCATCTCGGGCTGTACAGAAACGCTGAGAGCACCAAGTCTGAGGGCTGCCGCTCGGGGCTTCCTGAGCTGGGTTTCTCACGCCGGCTCGTAGGCGGCCTGGCAGCACCCCCGCCCCCACCTTGTGTGGGTGGTTCATTGTACCACTTCCAGGTTAGAAGGACCCTCTGAGATCTCATTAAAAACCCCCTGCAGATGCTGTTTCGTCTGAGGTCACCCAGCCTGCACTTTCTACCCAAAACTGGAACTGGAATCCAGACTCCCGTCTCCTTGGTTCACGGCTCTTATCACCATTGCAGGGCAGACAGGTGCTGCCCTCCTCATCCCAGGCTGGTGGACGAGCCATAGGGCTCCCCAGCACTGCACGGCTTCCCGTTCGCTCAACCCCCAAATCCCAAATGGCAACAGGGTCTTCTCCCTTTGCTCTGCTAACTCTCCCCTCCCTCCTGCCTCTCCCCTCCCTCCTTGACCGCCCCCTCCACCAGCCCAAAGCACAACAGGGACAACGTTGTCATGCTCATTTGTCACCGATGAGCAAGGAAGTTGGGAAAATGAGGAGAAAGGTATAATATGTGTACATATTCTATACGGCCTACACATAAAATCCGCCAGCAATGGCGGGCTTATTGTGCGCCGGGTACTGTATGAAGCATGATATGATTCTGTTAATCCTCGTGCCTCGCTCCACTGATGAGATAGTTGCAATTTGTTATTTCCATTTCACAGATGAGGAAACAGGAAAAGAAGTGAAGTACCTTATCCAAGGGCACAAAGCTAACACTTTGCTGAGCCAGGACTGGAACTCAGGTCTGTCTAACTCCTAAGCCCATGGGCCTGAATGGTAAATCCTGTGGGGTGAGAAGGTCAGGACTCTACCAGGCCCGGGGCAGGACTAAGCTCCAGTCCAGCCAGTGGTAGCCATGGCGGAGGTAGTGAGTGAAACTGATCAGAAGAGGGGAAAAAGCCCCTGGCTGGTGTAGCTCAGTGGATTGAGCTCAGGCCTGAGAACCAAAGGGTCGATTCCCAGTCGGGGCACATGCCTGGATTACAGGCCAGGTCCCTGGTAGGGGGCTCATGAGAGGTAACCACACATTGATGTTTCTCTCCCTCTCTTCCTCCCTCCCTTCCCCCTGTCTAAAAATAAAATATTTACAAAAAAAAAAAAAGAAGAGGAGGAGGGAAAGCAAAAGGAGAGAGAAAAGAGATGTGATTATCCCCCAGGACTAAAGACAAAAAAGATCGTGCCTGCTGTCAGGGCCCCGCACCCTGCGCAGGGTCACGGAACATCTCCTGGACCTGCACCAACCCAACTCTACCCCAGCACAAGGGCTCAAGTCCTGCCACTGGCTGTGGAATTTGGGGCAAGTGACCTGCCACCCTGAACCTGTTGGCTCAGGGAACACTGGCCTGCTTCAGCTAGGAGCCAGGAGCCTTTCCCCACTGTGCAGACTATCAAGTATGAAAAGATGTGGGCATTGTTAGCACATTCTTTAAAAGGGAAGTTGCAGGGGGTATGCGGTCATTCAAAAGAGGAAGAAAGTATTTGAACATATTCAACAAAACTGCCTCGTGGGCAGATTTCAGATCAGTCAGATAGTGTGCCAAGTATTGGCTCGGAGGTGGGAGAGCCAATGTAGGAGCGAGAGGATGGATGGGACAATGGTCTTCAGAGGAATGGACAAGGGCACAGGTTCCCAGTGCCCATGGCAAGTTTCTTCACATCTCTGGACTCCAATTTCCTCACCTGTAAAGGATGGAAAATAATAATACTAGCCTCACAGGGTAGTTTGGAGGCTTAAGTGAGATAACAATGCCTAGCATTTATCATTATTGGCCAATCTTTTTTCATGCAGCAATAAGGGACTGGGGGAGAGTAATTGACTTCTCCATAGAACTAACTGGGGCCAGAGCCAGGGCTCATATCCTGAGTGCCTGCTTTCCAATTTGGGACCCTTTTCTTTCCACATACCATACACACGTTCTACAGTTCGATCAGGCAGCCACGCCGCTGCTTAGCTTGTTTTAAATAATTATTTAATGGGTACATTAAAATGTGGGGATTAGCTTCCCTAGTCATAGATGAAGCAATTGAGGCTCAGAGAGTTTAAGCAACTTGCCCCAAGGTCACACAGCCCACACTGGTGGTAGAGCTGGGATTTAAACCCAACAGTATTTTATTCCTAAGCCTTGACACTTAACCTTCCTACACTGGAAAGAGGCCTCAGACACCAGGTGACCCCATTTCTCCTAGGAGGGAGGCTGGTGATGATACAGCAGCTGAGGATGGAAGGTCCAGGGAAAATGTGAATCCAGACTTCAGGTCGTGACCCTACAGACCTCTGGGTGGTGAATGGCGAGTGGGAAGCAGGCTTGGGAAAGGATCCTTCAGCCCCACAGAGCAGACTCATGGAGACTGGGTTTCAGCGACAACCAACAGACATTTGAGAGAGGAGTTATAGAGGAGACTTTAGGATAATCTTTTGCCCCAATTCTGTCAATTACTAATTCTTTTCCTAAAAGGAGTGGAGGTAGCCTATATTATGAATTACAGAGTTGAAATAAAAGCAAAGCATTTTATTTCAGAAACCACTAAAAGGAGCAATAAGTGAATCAACCTTAAATGACCCTACATTGCATTTAGCTCTGAGCTTCCTGGCAGCTGAGGAAGAAGGAAACACAGAAATCCATCTGAAGAAGCTTCCTTTTTTTTCCTGATAGATATTTGTTCATTCAATCAGTAAGTCAATTTTGTTTATTTATTTTTAGAGAAGGGGGAGGGGAGGAAGAAAGAGAATGAGAGAAACATTGATGTGTGAGAGACACACAGACCAACTGTCTCTCTCACATCCCCAACTGGGGACCTGGCCTGCAACCCAGGCATGTGCCCTGCCCAACCAGTGACCTTTCAGTTCACACTCAAGGCCAGCACTCAATCCACTGAGACGCACCAGTCAGGGCTCAGTGAATCAATTTGAAAATATTGAACTTCCTGCTTTGTGCCAGGCCCCATGCTCAACTGCTGGAAATCCCAGGAGTGCATTAAAGAAATCCGTTTGGAAAAAAATCCCTTTGGCAGCCCTTTGCATCTCTCCATGTATTGTGCCTGGCATCAATAAATTTCTCCTGCGATTTATATCGCCAGAGAGACTTTGAGTTGCTTTCCCCACGTGCTGTCCTACCGTCCCTGCCAAATCCATTTCAAGGAGGACTGTCTTGGTGGTCTGTTCACAAGGTCAAAGAGCCTGGATGTGCGTGCCAACTTCCTAGTCCACGCCTTAGATGTGCTGCTGTGGGCCCCATCTTCTTCTGCAAGTCTGGTTGCTTGGGTCAGGAGCAGTCTGGTGAGAAGTTCACAGTCAAGCTTAGTGTGAATGAGGACTGGGACCAATGGATGAGCGTTGTCTGCCCTGGACTTGGGAATGAGGAGTGGTGGCTCGGGGTCCATCCAACTGCCTCACTTTTCTGGGCTGAGATGCATTTCCATAAGGTCTGCTTTGCTTAGCTCAGGCCCCTCACAAAAAGATCTCTACCAACAATCTCATGTGGGCTATTTTTGGTACGAAGGCAGTAGAATACAAAGATGTGTCCACTCCCTGACCCAGATTCTAGTCTGAAAATCAGAAACTCACAGTCCAGGAAGCAAAATGAGAAATGGGCACAAATAATAGAACGTAGACAGTGATCCGTGCAGTAGGACTCAGTGAGTTTCATCCACCTGGAGAGGTAAGAAGAAACCGGAGAATGCTTCCTGGAGGAGGTGACTTTTCACATAGGCCCTGAAAAAATAGCTAAGATTTGGGCAAAGGAACATAGCCTACAACTCCAAACTCCAGCAAACTTCCTCGCAACCGCAACCAAGTGCTACCAAGCACAGAAGGCAACTAGGAAAAGAACTGTAGAATGAAGTCCCCGTGACACACCTCTCACAGCTGGACATGGTGCCAGGAGCCCAGCCTTCTAGGAAGCAGGTCAAGAGGGTCACCTTAGTTTATTACTGATGGACTGTTCATGCAGGTCAAAGAGGTTTTTTAAATTTTTTTTTAGATAGTTTGTTTGTTTGTTTATTTATTTATTTATTTTTAGAGAGAGGGAGAGAAACATCAACGTGCGGTTGCCTCTTGCATGTCCCCCAACTGGGGACCTGGCCCGCAACCCAGGCATATGCCCTGACTGGGAATCGAACCAGCAACCCTTTGGTTCACAGGCCAGCACTCAGTCCACTGAGTCACACCAGCCAAGGCAAATAGGTTTTTTTAAATGTAATGTTTCAGCCTTCGTGGAGGTTAAATGTCCACCGAGGATAAGTGGAGATCTTTCTATCTGTCTGAGCTCTCAGACAAAAGTCAGACAAGATTCAAGCACAGAATCCTGTAAGAATCCTATAAATTAACTATGGAGGATTTCCTGCCTTTCATTAGACAGGTACTATAAGCCAGGCACAGCACAATGAATTAGTAAACGTGTAGCACGTAATCTACACAACAGTGTGATATGGGTAGCATTTCTCCAGGTTCACAGATGAATGGAACAGAGATGAAGTAACTTGCCCAATGTCACACTTCCCATAAGGTACAGACTGGATTTGAATCCAGAGAGGTCTGTTTGCAAAGCCTGTGCCATTGGAATCCAACATGGTGAGTTTCCTGAAGGAAACCTAAGAAATCACTCAGTCAACCCATCTGCTTTAAACTGCTTTAAAAAGAGAGACTTCCAGTCAAGATGGAGACGTAGGTAGATACACGTGCCTTCTTGCACAACCAAAAGAAGGACAACAAATTTAAAAACAAAAAATAACCAGAACTGCCAGGAAATTGAACTATATGGAAGTACGACAACCAAGGAGTTAAAGAAGAAACATTCATCCAGACCAGTAGGAAGGGCAGAGACAGGCAGCTGGGCAGAGAGGACTCTCGGCAAGGCAGTGACTGGAGGACTGGGCGAGGCAGCAGCTGGCATAGTGAGCAGTCCCACATTTACTTGCAGATAAACTGAGAAGAACAACTGGGGAGCTAGACAGATTGTGCAACCCAGGTTTCCAGGGTGGGGAAATAAAGCCTCAAAACCTCTGCCTGTGAAAATATGTGGGGGTTGAGGCAGCAGGAGAAACTCCCAGCCTCATAGGGGAATTCATTGGAGAGACCCACAGGGTCCTAGAATGTACACAAACTGACCCACCTGGGAATCAGCACCAGAAGAGCCCAATTTCCTTGTGGGTAGTGGAGGAAGTGACTGAAAGCCAGCTGAGAGCCGAGCAAGTGGCATTATTCCCTCTTGGACCCCTCCCCCACATTCAGCATCAAAACACAATGATGTGGGTTGCCCGGCCCTGGTGAATACTTAAGTCTCTGCCCTTTACAATGTAACAGGTACACCAAGTCAAAGAAATATGGCCCAAATGAAAGAACAGATCAAAGCTCCAGAAAAAAATACAACTAAGTGATGAAGAGATAGCCAGCCTATCAGATGGAGAGTTCAAAACTCTGGTAATCAGGATGCTCACAGAAATGGTGGAGTATGGTTGCAAAATAGAGGAAAAAGTGATAGCTATGAAAAGTGAAATAAAGGAAAATGTACAGGGAGCCAACAGTGAAGGGCAAGAAACTGGGACTCAAATCAATGATTTGGAGCAGAAGGAAGAAATAAACATTCAACCAGAACAGAATGAAGGAACAAGGATTCAAAAAAATGAGGAGAGGCTTAGAAATCTCCAGGACAACTTTAAATGTTCCATCATCCGAATCATAGGGGTGCCAGGAGGAGAAGAGGAAGAGCAAGAAATTGAAAACTTATTTGAACAAATAGTGAAGGAGAACTTCCCTACTTTGGCCAAGGAAATAGACTTCCAGGAAGTCAAGGAAGCCCAGAGAGTCCCAAAGAAGTTGGACCCAAGGAAGCACACACCAAGACACATCATAATTACATTACCCAAGATTAAAGTTAAGGAGAAAATCTTAAAAGCAGCAAGAGAAAAGGAGACAGTAACCTACAAAGGAGTGCCCATCAGACTATCAGCTGATTTCTCAAAAGAAATCTTGCAGGCAAGAAGCGGCTGGAAAGAAGTATTTCAAGTCATGACAAGCAAGGACCTACATCCAAGATTACTCTATCCAGCAAAGCTATCATTTAGAATGGAAGGGCAGATAAAGTGCTTCCCAGATAGGGTCAAGTTAAAGGAGTTAATCATCGCCAAGCCCTTACTCTATGAAATGTTAAAGGGACTTGTCTAAGAAAAAGAAGATCAAAAATACGAACAGTGAAATGACAACAAACTCACAACTATCAACAACTGAACCTAAAAAAAACAAAAACAAAAACAAACTAAGCAAACAACTAGAACAGGAACAGAATCACAGAAATAAAGATCACATGGAGGGTTATCAGCAGGGAGGGGGAGGGGGAGAGAGGGGGAAAAGGTACAGGGAATAAGAAACATAAATGGTAGGTACAAAATAGACAGGGGGAGGTTAATAACAGTATGGAAAATGGAGAAGCCAAAGAATTTATATGTATGACCCGTGGACATGAACTAAGGTGGGGGAATGCTGCTGGGATGGGGGGTACAAGGCAGAGGGGAATAAAGGGGAGAAAAAAAACAGGACAACTTTAATAACATAATCAATCAAATACATTTTAAAAAATAAATAAATAAACAGGAGGAAAGAAAGACCCAGAAAGGAGAAGGGACCTGCCCGAAGTCACTCCATAGCAGAACAGGGACTGAAAAACAGGCCTCCACATTCGTAGTCAGAGATACAAATGATGGCTCTTGGCCTTCAACCTCAGCTTCCTATTGCAGGGGCAGTAGCCTCAAGGGAAGGGGTAGGCTCCCTCTCACCTAACACATCCCCGGTGCCTTTGGGCTTTAAACACAGTGGTAATGGTGGGGCCACCTGCGAGCGTGGCTTCCTTTTACTTCACAGTTTCACTTCAGGTCAGAAAAACCCCCAGAGCCCCTTTTTCCGAGCAATTTCCACAGCCCTCCAAGTTCCCTTCGAAGACACTCTGCCTGAGTCAGCTCTCCAGGCGACATCCCTGAACACATGCAACAGCGTGGGCACCTTCTCTGGGAGAAGAGCATCGGGTGGGGCTTGGGCATTTTTCTTAGGTGGGGAAAGCGCTTGGTTGGTTGGTCGATTCTCTTTGAATCTTACATTTGTATGGCGTCAGGTCACAAAATGTTCCTGCATGCCTCAGTGGCTCTTAATATGTAGACCGGCAGTGACACACTGATAAAAAAATGTATGGACCCTTCCCACCTAACAAATGCACAGGAATAAAGTCTTACACACACTTCGAAAGGACTGCTGTCCCATCGCAGCCTACCTGTGGACTCGGTTGCAAAGCCCTGGTGGAGGAATGGGACACATATTGTCATTTCACAAATGAGAAAAGGGACTTGCCCAAAAATCACATGACAAGGCATAGGTGGAACCAGAGCAACCGCAGAGGGCAGCAAACAGCCAGTCTCTCTCTGTGCTGGGCATTCGGACAAGGCTTTGCCCCGTGGAAGACTCTGTCTAGAAGCCAGGTGCTCTGAGCCCGAAAGGATGTCCGTCTGCCCAGAGGCAAGGCAGGCAGGGAGCTGGTTTTCCTGTGACTCTGTGCATTCTGTTGTTGTCTGATGTTGTCCTCTTAGGACCTCCATCCAAATGCCCGGATTTTGTGCCCTGACCTAATTTGGACAATAGCCGCAGGTTGGTGGCCGTGCCAGGGCTGGGTGAGGCACAAATGTGGCCACCCCCACCCCAGGCATCCCTGTTCTAAGCTGGACTCTGCATGGGGTAAGCCATTCTCTGATGCGGGGGAGGAGCTGTTTTCTAAGGGAAATAGGAGAAGAGGGTTGGGGCAAAGGGGTCATCAGGGGGCCAGGGAGGAAGCTTCCAGAAGTGTCACAGTGAAAGTGTGGGAGCTGAAAAAGGCTCACAAGCCCATCACTCATCCGTGACCAGGGCTGAGAACTCAGTAGCTGCATTTCCTGTGTCAGCTCAGGTGTGAACTTGGCAACATGCATCAAAGAACCTTTGTCGCAGGGCAATGTGCCCTGTCAGCTTGCCTGGGTGGGGTCATCTCCACGCTCCCGGCACAAGAGTTTTGTCTTGTGACTTAGGGGCTGTGGAATCTAGTTCCAGCTCTGCCACCAATTCATCCCCATCCTTGGACTGTTTTCTCAGTGGTGCCATGATGGAGTTGGGTTAAATCAGAGGTTTGCAATCTGTTTCCACCATCCCATAGACCAAAAGGTTGCAGGTTCAATTCCTGGTCAGGGACACACCCAGTTTGCTGGGTTCCATCCCCAGTCAGGGCGCAGCTGACTAATGTTTCTCTCTCTCTCTCTCGCTCTCCCTCCCCCTCTCTCTAAAAGCAATGAAAAAATGTCCTCAGTGAGGATAAAAATTTTTTTTTAATTTTAAGAAAGCATTCCAGTCTCTTAAAATTAAAAAAGCAAACAAACTGGATTATAACAAGGGCTGCCATTTAGCGAGCACTTATGATGCGCCCGGCATATTATTCTTCACGAGTTCACGGAGTAGGCACATTATCCCATTTGAAGATGCTCCTAATAAGAATAATAAGTGCTTCTATGTATTATTTTAATTTACTTACATATTCACAAAAACCCATTTTACAGGTGAGAAATGGGGGAAAACAAGGCATTCGGTATCTTGAACAAGGCCACTGGGCCAAGATGTGAACCTACGCAGTGTGCTCCCCACCCCTTACATGCTCACTCAGGGTCTGCTCCATTTGAGACAGTCCCTTCCAGCTAAACGGTTGTCATGCACTAAACAGTTACCGGGCGCGCAGTACGTAGCGGGCTTTGTACAGGGCTCTGAAGGCTCAGTCCCCAACCTTGACGAGCTGTGTGGCCTTCGCCAAGCGGTTTAACACCTCTCCACCTCCATTATGAAACGACAGTAACCACAATTCTTATGTCACACAGTTGTGTGGATGGCCTTCGACTGTGGCTGTGAAAAAGTATTCTATGGAATTTAAATTCCATACACATGTTGGTCAGTGCAATTGTTAATCTGGTTGGAGACACGACTAATTGATGCAGAACCGGCTACAATATATGCAGATAAGGCTGGGAGCTTATGGTGTGACCCAGCTCGGGGAAGACTTCCCTGGACAAAAGACGGGCCCGGAAGGAAGGTGAGGAGGGAAGGTGAGTCGGGAAAAGGAACCCTGGGGCAAAGGAGCAGGAAAGCAGACTGCCCGGAGACTGGTGAGGCACCAGGCGAGCAGACTGGGGCTGTCTAGAGTGGCTGCGGAGGAATTTGTCCCAGCCTGGCTGTCGGTGACAGCACTGTCCCATAAAGACGGAACAGAAAACCCTGTCATTTAAGATTTTCTAGTAACCACATTAAAAAAGAAATAAAAAGAAACAGGCAAGATAAATATCTAGCCCAATGTATCCAAAATATCATCATTTTGACTTGTAATCAATATAAAAAATTACGAATGACATATCTTACACTGTCTTTTCCATACTGTCTTTGAAATCGGGTGTGTGTTTTCCGCTGAAGGCACGTCTCAGTTCAGACTAGCCACCTTGACCGCATGGCTATACATGGAACTGAAGTCGAATCCCAGGGTCCACGCTTAAATAACTAGGTCATCCTGGGCAAGGTCCAAATGAGGACTAGCTCTCCCCAGGGTCAGGCTCTCATCTAAATGTATTTTATACATTAATACACTTAATCCTCCTGAATTGTCTATAAAGGTGGGTTTCCATGGTTGTCCCCACTTTACAGATAGGGGGTACAGGGAGCCCCCAGAGCTCCTTGTTCCTAAGCCTTCTGCCCCTGT
The DNA here is from genome assembly GCA_007922815.1 of Macrotus californicus. Classification (NCBI taxonomy): domain Eukaryota; kingdom Metazoa; phylum Chordata; class Mammalia; order Chiroptera; family Phyllostomidae; genus Macrotus; species Macrotus californicus. The sequence continues at coordinate 177,105 of VMDR010000462.1, read as the reverse complement.
AAGATGAGTGTAAGCACACCCTGGAGGTCCTTGTAAGGGGAGATTTGAAAGTGCTGTGAAGGTCTCCTTACCGCACACACACCATGAAGCCACTGTTCAGGAAGCCACAGGCCTCTCTGGTCCCAACTTCCCCTCCCTGAGCACTCGAGCCAGACAGGGTACAAAATTTAAACGGGCACCAAAGTAATTATAATAAATTCTGTTTCGAGTGTAAATAAAAAGATTCAAACTTTATTAAATAAAGTCGTGAGGTTTTTAAAAATATTTTATTTATTTACTTTTTTAGGGAAGGGAAAGGAGGGAGAGGGGGAGAAAATCATCGATGTACAAGAGATACATCGATTGATTGCCTGTCATGTGCCCTCAACTGGGGACCTGGCCCACAACCCAGGCATGTGCCCTGACTGGGAATCGAACCCACAACCTTTTCGTCCGTAGGCTGGCACTAAGCTCACTGAGCCTCACCAGCCAGGGGTCTACTTTGTTTTTATACCCTCCAAATCAGTCATAATTATTATTATTATGGCCTTATACACACATTTTAAAATTTACTTATTATTTATCAACTCACTTGTTCACAATTTCTTCTTGCCTTTCTGTTCTTCCCTCTGTGAAGAATTTCCTTCTCCTGATGGCGTATCCTATAGATGTTCCTTCAGCTAAGGTCTGTTAGTGGACAATTTTATTTCTTTTTTTTTAATATAGAATCTATATTCTATTTTTTCCATTACCATTTAGTCCCCAACTCTATTTTTATTTCTTTAGTCTGAGTGATAGTATAGGTTTTTTTCCCTTTATCTTCTGTCTACTAGTGTTGCTATTGGGAAATCTGCTTCTAAACTTAATTATGATTCCTTTGCAGGTATGGCATCTTTCTGATTGCTTTTAATTTTTTCTCTTTGCCTTTGGTGTTTGGGAGTTTTAGTATAATATCTGCAAGTGATCTGTAAGTGATCTACTTTGTTCTCAAAATTCTTCTGGGAGTTCACTGGTTGCTGAATCTGAAGACTCACATCCAGGAGAATTCTGGACGATTCTCCACAATCATCTCTTTGAATACTGCCTCCATAGTGCCCACTGCCAATTCTATTCTTCCCTTCTGAAACTCCAGTTAGATATATTTAAACTCTTCGTCCAATCCTTCACGTGTCGTAAGCTCTCTTCCATGTTCTCCATCTCTTTATCTCCTTGTGCTGCATCCTGAGAAATCCCTTCGGATCTGCCTTCCAAACCAATGCCTTTCAACAAGTGTTTGGTGCTCTTTAACCTGCCCTTAAGGGTTTCTTTTTTCAATGACTTTATTTTCACTTTCAAAGGTATACTTGGTTCTTTTTCACATCTGCCCAGTCGCTCATTATGTACTCAAGTTTTTGATTCCTTACTGTTTAATAATATTAAATCTTTTTTAAAAGATTTTATTTATTTGTTCTTAGAGAGGGAGAGAGGGAGACATCAATGTGTGGGTGCCTCTTGTGCGCCCCCTACTGGGGACCTGGCCCGCAACCAGGCATGTGCTCTAACTGGGAATCCAACTGGCAACCCTTTGGTTGGAAGGCCCATGCTCAATCCACTGAGCCACACCAGCCAGGTCTAATATTAAACATTTTGATAACATATACCTAAGAATTATATGAAGTTTCTGGAAGTCTAATTCTACCATCTGACATTTCTGCTAACTCTTGTTCGTGTTTCCTTATGCATTTTGTAATTTTGCATTGTGAGCTCAAATTCCATGAGCCTTTCTATAGGGCCTTTATATATATATTGTGGAAACCTTGTGGGACCTGGATAGAAATTATATTCCTCTAGAGAAATTTTGAGTTTGCTTTGTAATAATGATATCTAATAATGTCCCATATAATATTTGGGTACTTTACTTTTTTCTCAATATTTAGAATATACTGATACTAAAAAATGACTCATTACCTAACATTCAGATTTATCTGGACTCCTGTATTTTATCTGGCAGCCCTACTGGTGTGAAGCCAAAGTCTTGTCTCCCATCTCTAAATAGTTGTTTAAACTTTAGCATCTTACCAAAACTGGCAAACAAAAAGAAACAAAACATAAATGCAAAAATATGACAACAAAACTCCTCCACCTTTTCATTCTAGATTCCAGTTTTTCATGACTTTCATTTCCTCTTCATTTCTGATCATTTGAAATTTATCTTACTTTCAAAGGGAAGTCTTAGGGTTAGTCTTTTTGAAAACAAAAAGCCAAAAAGCTTGCAGGCCACTTCTGCTTCTTGAATTCCCACATACCTCTCCTAAGGCAACCGGTACAGACCTCGTGCCCCATTAGAATGAAGAAAAAGGCAAAACAGAGGAACAAGGTACAGATTGCTATTTTAACACATTGATGTCCACAGATCAAAGGTTTGGCTAGAGCAGTGATCGAGTGAGGTCGTAACGGTGCTGACTGAAAAAACATTCCTTTCTTCTTCTCATTGTGCCCAGTAAAGACTTCTTGGCAAGCCCGGCAGAATTTGAAGGACTCACTCCATGGAGAGATGCTCAGTGATGAAGGCAGCCAACGGCTCCAAGAATGGCTCGGATTTCCACCCCTTGAAGGATTACATGATTCTGAGCAGACAGCAGCAGATAGCTGTGGCAGTGTTGTGCACCCCGCTGGGCCTGCTAAGCGCCCTGGAGAACCTAGCTGTGCTCTACCTGATCCTGTCCTCCCACCGGCTCCGCAGGAAGCCCTCATACCTCTTCATTTGCAGCTTGGCTGGGGCTGACTTCCTGGCCAGTGTGGTCTTTGCCTGTAACTTTGTAAATTTCCACGTCTTTCATGGCGTGGATTCCCAGGCTGTCTTTCTGCTGAAGATTGGGAGCGTGACCATGACCTTTACAGCCTCTGTAGGCAGCCTGCTGCTGACCGCCATTGACCGATACCTCTGTCTGCGCTACCCACCTGCATACAAAGCCCTACTCACCCGTGGGAGGGCACTGGTGACCCTGGGCATCATGTGGGTCCTCTCAGCACTGGTCTCCTACCTGCCCCTCATGGGGTGGACTTGCTGTCCTAGTCCCTGCTCTGAGCTTTTCCCTCTGATCCCCAATGACTACCTGCTGGGCTGGCTCCTGTTCATTGCCTTCCTCTTCTCTGGCATCATCTACACCTATGGGCACGTCCTCTGGAAGGCGCATCAGCATGTAGCCAGCCTGGCCGAGCACCACAGGCAGGTGCCAGGAATGGCCCGGATGAGGCTGGATGTCAGATTGGCCAAGACACTGGGGGTGGTGCTGGCTGTTCTCTTCGTATGCTGGTTCCCGGTACTAGCCCTCATGGTCTATAGCCTGGTCGCCACTCTAAGCGACCAGCTCAAGAAGCTCTTTGCCTTTTGCTCCTTGCTTTGCCTTGTCAACTCCCTGGTCAACCCCATCATCTATGCCCTGAGGAGTGGGGAGATCCGTTCCTCTGCCCACCATTGCCTGGCCCGCTGGAAGAAGCACCTGAGAGGCCATGGGCTTGAAGTAAAAGAAGGGGTCCCAAGGTCCTCAGTCACTGAAACAGAGGCTGATGTGAAAATCACCCAGTGGCCAGATTCTAGGGGTCTATCTTCTCTGGTTGCTGATGAGGCCTCTTTCAGAGTTTTAAACAAGCCAAGTCAGAGATCATTTCACTCCCTGGAAGAGAGAGGGCAGCCTTAACCCTCTCATCTTGCTGGAACCAGCCCCAGAGGCCTGGACACTTAAACTTTTTTGCTGATGAGTGTGGGCACCGACCCCTGGAGCATAGCCTGGCCATGCCTATCTGCACACAGTCTGCTGGACAGCTGGGTCCTGTGAGGAGTGGCAAGGTGAGCAGGAGGAAAGACGCCTGGGACAGGCTCAGTGCATGTCAGGTCAGGAAAGTCTTCTCAACAACATGGCCCAGTGCCTGCATTCTCCAGAGACCACAGGACCCAGAGGGAGCCTTCAAAAGCTCAGCAATGAGGGGCTCGGAGAAAACTTGAGAAGAATGGCTTATTCTCCTGGGATCTCAGGGTATGGGTGGATGGCTGGCCAGCTCTTGTTCCTGCTTAATCGTCAGGGCCTTCTTGGTTCTGGGTCACCTTTTTCCACCGAGGACCTTTTTAGGTCACCCTACCCCACCGAGGACCAAGAACTGTGATGTGATGAAAACCACGGGTGTGGGTCCACCTCTTTCGGAAGTAACTGACAGCCCTCCAGTTAAAGCCATCTTGTTATTAGGGCGATGGCCCTTCTTGACCACTGACAATCTGCACTTGCAGCCACTGTGACTGGTTTAGTCTCTGGGGAATACAGAGGCTGGGCTCACTTGAGACACAACATCTTCAGAGAAGTTTATTGACCCTGTGAAGTGCTCTTTGGCGGCACCAGTGGAAGCAGGCAGTGTCCCAGTCTAACCCAACTCCAAGAAAAGGAAGATATTCACAAAGATTTTATAAATCCCCAAATCGTTCAACTCGCTCTCATCTCAGGCCCTTTCGCCTCCTCCACGCCTCTAGGACAAATAAGAAACAGCAAGTGGGAGGAGGGGGAAATGCCTTTACTGTGTGCTAAGCACCGGGCTGTCAGTCCACAGTCCCTTATCTCCAGCAAGAATACAGCCCCCCGTGCTTTTGAAGTTCCCAGGACACTATATTTTACATATCAAGGAGGGGCTTACAGCAGTAGACAAGAGAAATTGTTGGTGGTGGGCAGATTGTAGGAATTCTAATGCAGTTATTTGGAGCCGAAGACAGAATAAAAGGAAAGAAATGCTTAAATACATCTTCATTTAATACTTTATAAGACAAGGTGTCCACTATTCATTCACTCTTTCACCCATCTTCTAAATACATGCCAGAGTGTGTCCTAGGTCCTGGATGTTCAGCCATAAATAAGACTCTGCCCCTGTCTAATGGGGTTTACGTTCTCCATTCTGGGGGGACAGAGCCAATAAATAAATAAATGCGGGGGATACAATGAAAGAAATTGTCAGGATCAAGTGATAGGGATTAATTGAGGCAGGATAGACCTACTAGATGCTTTTACATCTTTACTATGTGCCAGGCACTGGGCTAAGTGCTATTTTAAAATATATATATATTTATATTCTTAGAGAGAGGGGAAGGGAGGGAAAAAGAGAGGGAGAGAAACATCGATGTGAGAGAGAATCATTGATCGGTTGCCTCTCACACGCACCCCGACCAGGGACTGAACCTGCAACCCAGGCATGTGCCTGACCAGGAATCAAACCAGTGACCTTTTACTTTGTGGGGCGAGGCCCAACCCTCTGAGCCTCACCGGTCAGAGCATGGACTATGTACTTTTAAATGAGATATTTCACGTGGTCTTTACAATAACCTGATGAAGGTGCTTTGGTGTCCTCACTGTGCAGATGAGGAAACCTCTAAGAGGCAAAGTCATTTGCCTGAGGTCACACCGCTAATATGCACCCAAAGTTGGGGTCTCCAAGCCTGTTCTGTCTGACTCCAAAGCCTGCCCTCTTGACCACTGACCTCTTTACCTCGCTCAGTCAAATTCAATTAGATTACAGACCGCTGAAACCTTAAATCATCATTATTTCTCAGTGTACATGTTTTTATGCCCTGTCTTACTTTCCTGTAACAATTTTCCATGAACTGAGTGCCTTAAAACAGCAGAAGTTTATTCTTTCACAGTTCTGGAGACTAGAAGTCCAAAATCAAGGTGTTGACAGGACCATGCTCCCTCCAGAGGTTCAAGGGGAGGATCCTTTCTTGCCTCTTCCAACTTCTGGCAGCTTCTTGGTGTTCCTTGGTTTGTGGCAACATTAACCTGACCTCTGCCTTTATCTTCACATGGCCTCCCCACCCTCTTTGTCTCTTGGGTCTTCTTTCAAGGACACCAATCATTGGATTAAGTCACACCCTAATCCAGTATGATCTCATCTTAATTAAACAAATTACATCAACAAAGACTCTATTTCTAAATAAGGCAACATTCACACGTTCTGGGTAAACATGAAGTTCTAGGGGACACTATTGAACCTAGTTGAAATGACATAATTTTTTAAAGGTAAATTTGTGGTTATTTAAATTTGAGGCATGCCTTTCTCTATTCATCGGTGGGGTCTTTTCTCATTTTAGCAAAGGAAATTCCCAAATGCATGGCATAAATTGATACTCAGTTAACATTTCTTTAATAAATACAGAATTTACAGCCCTAGCTGGTGTAGTTCAGTGGATTGAGGGCTGGCCTATGAATCAAAAGGTCACCAATTCAATTCCCAGTCAGGGCACATGCCTGGGTTTCAGGCCAGGTCCCCAGTTTAGGGTATGCGAGAGGCAACTGATTGTTGTTTCTTTCACACATCAGTGTTTCTCTCCCTCTCTTAAAAAGAAAAAAAAAAGCATTTAGAAATCATTGAATTAAATGTACTTTCACACTTTCTACCTTTCTCCTTTCACACTCTCTTATTTCAGCTCTAAGTAAAGCACTAGAGTTTATGAAGCAGGAGAGCAAGGGAACAAGGGACCTTGGATGTCACTGAGAACTACCCTCATTGTTTAGATGAGGAAACAGGCCAAGGCTGTGGACAAGACTTGCCCAAAGAAGCCCCACAAGGTAGTGTCTAGTGCTAGAAACCCTGGTCTCCCAACTTCAGCATTGTCCACTCTATCACGCCTTTCACCGGCTCCTGCAGATTTGCATTTTGGTTTTGAGGTTGTTGACCTTTAACAAATAGACAGCCAGATATTTCTCCAGCAAAATGGGTTTATTCAGGAACAGCAAGGAATCTCAATTCAGGACCTGTGGCCTAATGGTAAACCATGCTCCAGTCCAGAGAAACAAAGGAGAGGGCAGCTCTTTGGTGGATTTCAGAGGGCCTGTTGTAAATGAAGAGTCCATTGGAGGAAACTAAAAGTTTGGAGTACAGTGACTTTTCCTTGGCTGAGTTATGGCAGTCTCCCATTGGCTGAGCTGTAACAGGGCAAAGAGGAATCTTTCCTTCCCCAGGTGGTAATGTACAATAGTATCACCTCTTAGTGTAGATGCAAGGTATGTCTCTTCCTGTTGGGGTTAATAGTCTGTGTTGAGTGACGTGTGAGTGAGAGTTCTCTCTTCTGGCCTCCTAATTCCATTTTAAAAGAAGTTTCTCTTTATTAATTTTCATGAGGTTAAGGAGAAATGAAGGTCACAGTGTCCCATTACATCTTCCCCAAGATGAGTTCTGTATTGTAAAAGATGATTACTCTGATCGCTAAAAAGTGTGTGAAGGTGTTTTTTTTTTTAAGGTGTCTGTGCTTACTGTTTCAGACAATATTTCAGCATAATCTTGCAGAGGGAGAAACACAGAAGATTAGAAAAATTGCTGTTTATTCAGCAACTGCCACTGTATTTCCTCACCACTCCTAGAATGAGGAAGTGCTTGGTTCTGTCAGCACAGGCTCTGATTCCTCCTGGGTGCAAGAAAGCAGCAGCATGTAGAGGGGCATAGACTCCGCCTCTGGAGACTTGGGTTCTGGTCCCATTTCTGACCCCAACTAGCTGCATGATCTTGAGCAACTTCCATGCCCTCTCTGGGTCTCAGTTTCCTCCTCCCTAAAATGTACAGAGTAAGAAAGAGGATTGTATAGAGGATTTCCAAAGTCCTTTTCAACTTTGACATGCTGCGGTTCTCTCACTGATATGTGGGGACTGGCTATGCCACTTGAGGTCATTATACTTCCTACTCCAGATGGCTGCACTTCCTGTCTGAGCGTGCACAGCATGTATGGGTTGTGGAGGATTTGATGATCACCCTGCCAGACGAGGTTTGCACAGGTATTCCTAGGGCCTGGGGCTCTTTGTTTTGTTTTGTTTTAATTTTTTTCCAATTACCGTTGGCATTAAATATCATTGCATATGATTTTCAGGAGTACAGCATAGTGGTCAGACAATTATATAATTTACAAAGTACCCACCTGGGGATCATACATAGTTGTTACAATATTATTGACTATATTCCTATGCTGTAGGACATGGGGCTCTTAAAAACGTTCGTTTGTGGTGGCTTGTATGTACATGGTTCTTTTTTTTTTTTTCAATTAGATGTTAAGCTCTTTGAATGGCTCCAGAATTCCCAAAGCAAGTATTATACAGGCAAAATGGTCACACCTGCTCTTCCTCTTTCAGCGCCCTCTGTTCTCTCTCCTCTTCCTTCATAATGCTTGTACCATCATTATTCTGCTTTTCTACTTCTACCTGGACTGCTACAATGCCATTGCATCTGGTATTTCTGCCTCCAGGCTTACTCTTCTGTATTATAGCTTAAAAAGTCCCCTACGGCTCCCAACGGCAAAATGCACTACTCCCAGTTCTCTGCACACATCGGGCCTTCCACAGCCCCACAATTTAACCCCGCCATCAAGTCTTTTCTGAAGTTTTTCTGAGACCATCAGTGGAGCGCCGTCAACGGCTCCTGGTGTCTTTCTCTCTTTAAGCGCCGGAGGGCGCGATAGAGACGGCGTACTAGAGGGGATGAAATTCGGTGGACGAAAGGTCGGGGCTGGCCCACCCCTTTTTCTTCCCGAGCCAATCGTTAGTTAGAGTGGGCGGGGCCACGCCCCCGCACCTGCGCGTTAAGACGGGATGGTGGCGACGGAGAGGTGGAAAGGCGGAGAAGCGATCTCCCGAAATGAAGTCGCCGGCGGTAGAGACCCATCTTCTACTGCTGCTGTTGGTTCTCGGAGCGGCCGAGTCGGCGCTCGGGGCTCAGCGCCTCTACACTCCGGACTGGCCGAGTCTGGACTCCCGGCCACTGCCGGATTGGTTCGACCAGGCCAAGTTCGGGGTGTTCGTGCACTGGGGCGTGTTCTCGGTGCCGGCCTGGGGCAGCGAGTGGTTCTGGTGGCACTGGAAGGGTGAGGGATCGTTGCAGTACCAGCTTTTCATGAGAGACAACTACCCCCCGGGCTTCAGCTACGCTGACTTCGGGCCGCAGTTCACGGCGCGCTTCTTCGACCCAGACGACTGGGCCGACCTCTTCCAGGCCGCCGGGGCCAAGTGAGTGGCGCTGCGGGTGCCTCCTCCCGGGATCGGAGCAATGGGACGGGGATTAGGCAGGTGGGAGCCAAGCTGGGGCGACTTGCCCAGGCTCACACAGCCGTCTGCCTGACTTAAGATACCCCCGGTCATGTGTTTTGTCCCCTGAAGGATGCAGAATTGAATATGGCATGCCTGATCATAAGGAGAAGGTGCGTCTGGGTTGAGGATTAGAAGAAAATAAAAGTTTCAGGGAGGTGGTGAGTGCAAAGCCTTCAGTGTCAACACCTGTGTGTTGAAAGAATGGAGTTAGTGGTGCCTCATTGTCCGTTCCAGGTCGACAACACAATCAGGATTTTAAGCAAGTGGTATGGAGCGTGGTCCTAGTTCAGCTGTGAACTTCAACAAGGCATTTCACCTCCCTGAAGCCTCCTTCCAGGGCTACAGAACGGGATTGTATTAGTACCTGGCAGTTTTAATATCTGCAAGAGGGAGAGAGAAGGGAGTCCTGGTGTGCGGTATTTGGGGACAACTGTAGAGATTCTCATTCATCTGCTCTTCTCAATGCCTTGTGCATGAAAGCACTAGAGATGTTTGAATTGTTTTGAGAACTGTTGGAGCTTTCGTGCGAAGGAATAGAGAACTGAAAATGTAGAGACAAGGAGAAGGAGAGAGACAAGGACCCACGAGGTTGTTGAAGGCTGGGGCCAATCTTGGAGGAGTAATCCTTGAGGGCAGTATACGGCCAGGGGCCAGGTGTTAAGTCAGGAAATGGTTACCCTTAGCTTCTAGGAGGATTAGTTTGGCTGCTGGGAGGGACGTAGGTTGGAGAAGAGTAAGAATGGAGACAGGCAGGTCTTCTGGCTCCTGGCTTAGAGGAGCCTTTGACCCTTGTCTCTTCAGTCATCTTCCAGGTTTTAGTTTCTCTTGGACTTTAAGATTTCTTGTACTAAGCAATTACAGTGACGTTTAGTGTACGGGAATATAAGGCTGGAATAAACAGAGGAGGTATTCTCTATCTTCTAGGAGCCTGCGAGATCTATAATTCAAAATTGGAAAAAAAATTAAAACATGGCAAACATTCTCTGTCCAGGCCTCTTTTCGTGGACCAGGTGACTGGCCTAGGTAGAGGAAAGGAACTGATGTCCTGGGCTCCAAACCTCACCGCTCCAAGGTGAAGTTTCTTTCCCCACACCAGAGGTTTTGGACATGGCCAGAGGGATTGGTCCTCTTCCTGTTTTTGTAGGTTCCATGAGATGAGAATGATTTTTACATTTTAAAGATTTTATTTATTTATTTTTAGAGAGAAGGGGAAAAGAGGGAGAAAGAGAGGGAGAGGAACATCTGATGTGTGAGAAATGCATGGAGCAGTTGCCTCTCACACTGGGGACCCGGCCTGCAACCAGGCATGTGCCCTGACCGGGAGTCAGTCAAACCGGTGACTTTTTGGTTCGGCACTCAACTGAGCCATACCAGCCAGGGCGACTTTTACATTTTAAAAGCATTTGGCCCACAAAGCCTGAAATACTATCTGGTCCTTAAAGTCTTAGATCTCCCCCACTAGCCAGCGATCAAATTATCTCGGTCCCCCCCCCCCCCCCCGCCATAAAAGCAAATGAAATATTGAGGACTTGGGCAGTTATTTCAACCCTTGCCTCTCTCCCCAGCTCGTTTAGACTTTTTTCACCTCTGTAAATGAGAAGCAATTCGTGCGGGCTTGGTAAAACAAAAAGCTTACTTTTTTATCATCTGGTATTTCCTGTAGAGGTTTCTTTCTTCATCAGAGCAAAGACTTAAGAAAAGCTAATCAGCCCTGACTGGTGTGGCTGAGTAGGTTAACCATCATTCCCACAAACCTAAAGGTGGCAGGTTCAATTCTTAGGACACATGCCTGGGTTTCGGACCAGGTCCCTGGTTGGGGTCACGTGAGAGCCAACCAGTGGATGCTTCTCTCACACGTCAATGTTTCTCTTCCTCTTTTTCTCCCTCCCTTCCCCTCTCTCTAATTAAATAAATAAATAAATAAATAAAATCTTATCTAAAAAAAAAAAGAAAAGCTAATCATTAATTGCCAGAAGGGTTGAAGAAGGAGAGCTGAGGTGCTCATCTTTTACCACTGGGCTTCCTCCTCAGCTGGGGATTAAGGACTGTGGCTTCCTGAAGTTTGCTTCCATTTCTGGAGCAATAACCATGGGGAGCTGAGACTTCAGTAACTCATGTGTTTCCTGTAGGCAAGTATATAGATGTTGATGTGAACAGACCAACTCCATCTTTGTCAGCCCCCCACTCTCTCCATTCAAACTTTAACTTTGACCAAGCTCACTGTCCCTGGCCAGCACTCACAGGCCTTGTAGTTAATGACGACGGTGTTCTGTAAGCCTGTACAATGTAATCACCCACATCTGGCCGGAATGGCATAGCAGCCCCGACAGATATCAAAGCAGGTGTCGGTGTCAATGCTAAGCAATGATCCATCATAAGGCAACTAGGAGGTAGGGTTCCTGACTCATGCTGCCTTCTTTGCCTCTTGGCCCTGTCAGTCATGACTAGTTCAGCTATGCTGTGAGACATTTACTGTGGTAACTAGAGCAGCAGAGAATAAGCCGTGCAGAACTGCCAGGGTTGTCCATGCACTCCAACCCTACATCCCTGTAAGTAAACTACCCTATAATAAATTCTGCTAATTCTGAGGAGTTGCGCACTTCAGAGTTGCATTTTTTGTTTTGTTTTGTTTTAAGACAGCTTTTCAGTCTGGTGGTCACTGTACCTCCGTTCCATGTTCGGAGGCAGTTCCAGCCATTCCCAAGGCCTTGGTCATGCTGGGTAGGTTCATGTTCATGGTCCACTGCTTACTCTCTTTGCTCATATGGTTTTGATGTCCACAGGTATGTAGTCCTGACCACAAAGCATCACGAAGGCTTCACAAACTGGCCAAGTCCTGTGTCTTGGAACTGGAACTCTAAGGATGTGGGGCCCCACCGCGATCTGGTTGGTGAGCTGGGAACCGCCATCCGGAAGAGGTGTGTGTCTGCAGAGGGTCGATCCGTCATTGCTTTTGATTTAGCAGCCATCCACTGTACCCTGCCTTCTCTAGTCTTGGGTATTTTTGAAATTTTCATCTAGCAAGGAACCTGAGGGGCTTCTGGCCTTGGAATTAGCAGAATTTGATACTTGGCAGTTTTTACGTGACCAAAGGTAACAGCATCAGAGAAGCTCCAGGCTCTGTCTAGTTGGGTCAAGGATACCCAGCGTAGACCACAATGGCCCATCTGTACTCTGAGAAGGATACTTTTTGGAAAGCCTTCCAAACCAGGCCCTTTTCCAGTGTCTGATGGACACCAGAGAATGGGTCTGTCATCTTTGTGTCCCACTTAGTCATCAGCACAGATCCTTGCAGGCATTTGGCGGGGGGCGGTTGGGTAAATGACGGATCAAGAGGGAACTGAAAGGGCAGTTAAAGCAGCAAAAAGGAAGGTAAGGAGCCACTGGGTTGATTCTAATTAATGCTCCCTAGTATTTGCCACTAAGAAGTAACTTCCCAAGATCGAAGAGCTAGGAAGTGGCAGCGGTGGGATTTAAGGTCAGGTGTTCCGGTTTTGGACCCTGCAGTTCCAGGTATGTTTGCCTGTAAGGAGAAGTGGTATTTGCCCAGTCTCAGCTCTGTTGTGGTTTGGTAAACTCGATGTCCTATTTAAGGAGAGGGCCTGCTGCCTGTGCATATAAATGAAGTTTGATTGGAACATGGCTATGCCCATACATTTACTACGTTGTCTGTGGCTGCCTTCATGTTACAGTTTCGGAGTTAGGACAGAGACCACAAGGTCTGCAAAGCCTAACATGCTACCTGACCCTTTAGGAAAGTGTGTGCAGACTCCTGCCACCTGTTCAGTCCTCAGTTTCCCAATGATGTGCATAGATAATGGTCCTGCTATAAACCTCCGAGGTGTGGATTAGGTTCAAACTCGAGGGTACTTGATTTGTATCTTCTTGGTGTCTCTTTAGTTCCCAAGTCACTTGGTGAAGTGACTAACCCCAGCTCTGTCTGCCCAGCTGTGCCATTGGAATGCACCTTACTGCTTACTTGCGTTACAGTGTTTCTGTGCCTCTCGCCAGTCTTAACTCCAAGCCAGCTCTGTTGAGTGTGAAAGCAGGTCACTTTTACCACGTTTCGCTTTGGGTAGATTAAAAACTAATAGTCAATATTAGATAAATGAAACAAATCTATAATCATTCTTTTCAACTACATGGAAAATGTTACTAATGATTTTTTGAGTGATAAGATTATGAATATGTTACTCTTTATACTTTTCTCTATTTTTCAATATCTCTGCAATATGCATTCTTATGATTGACAGAAAATTTTTTTTAAAGTGGACTCTATGTTATTATTGAGATCATTGACTTAAAAGTTAAAAGATGGTTTAAATGACACTTGATGTTAAGATATTTATGTATAGCCCTGGCCAGATAGCTCTCAGTTGGTTAGAGCATCGACCCAATATGCCAAGGCTGTGGGTCTGATCTCTGGTCAGGGCACATACAGAATCAACCAATGAGATAGAGAACAGGATGACAGCTATGGGGGGGGGGGAGTTTAGGGGGTGGAGGGATGAAGCAAAAAGGAAAGGACTCATGGACATGGATGAGAGTGTGGTGATTGCAGGAGGAGGGGGTATAAGGGAACTGAATGGTAATGGCAAAAATACAATAAAAATGTATAAATAAATAAATAACCTCAGGGAGGTGGAGGAAAGTCAGCCAGTGAATGCATAAATAAGCTGAACAACAAATTGATGTTTCTCTCTCAAATCAATAAATAAAAAAGTTTTAGAAAGTATTTATGTATAAAATATCGTTATGCGTACTGTCAAAAACATAGTAAACCAACCGTTTTGATTGACCGATAAGAGTTCATTGAACGGTTTTGGGTCCCACCCCCTACATGCCCTCATGTGGGGGTGTCTCACTGAGGCGGAAAAGTGCTGCCGCTGACTTTTCGTAACATAGACTTTTTTGTTTTCTACGTGACAGCCCCTGTCCTGTTTTTCTGTTCAAGGAACATGCGCTACGGGCTCTATCACTCGCTCTTCGAATGGTTCCATCCGCTCTACCTACTCGATAAGAAAAACGGCTTCAAAACACAGTACTTTGTCACTGCGAAAACAATGCCAGAGCTATACGACCTTGTTAACAGGTAAAACACGGGGATGTTTTGGGGCTGGGGCTTTTCTAAATGAAATCAGAGCTTCCTGTAGGGCACCGTTCTGTCGGGGTGGTGGGGAGAGAAGTAAAGGTGGAAAAAATATGAGAAAAGTCTGGAGGACATCGGGATAATGAAAGTGGTGGTTGTGTCGAGATGAAATCTATTTTTTCTCCCACTCTTCAGACCTTCTGTAATGTCGTCATATCACCTTTATCAATTGAAACAGTGCAACAGAACCCAGGATGGTAGTAAGTCAGTTCCCCGCTTTGGGTCCCTCCACGCCTGCCACTTTCTTTGTCAGGCCAGGGGAGAGGCAACAGGGTCTGATGGGCCCCAGGCCCCGGCTGGGAGTTGGCCTCGGGCAGATCTGCATTTGAATCCTGGCTCCTGTCGCTTTAAAGGCCTTAAGCAGATCACCCTTCTGAGCCCCAGATTCTCACTGTGCAGCTGCGATGATAATGCCTCCTTATAGGGCTCTGAGTGATAAGTGAAAAGTATCTGTCACCGCGCCTCATACAGAGTGTTGTTATTAATGTTCTTCAAGTGATCACTTTCACTTGGGGATTTGTCTCACCTTGTTTCATTCCTGGCTTGCCCTTCTCGCACCTGGGGGCTGCTAGAGGACAAGGAGCAGCCATCTCTGCCTGGACTCTCAGAGAGGCCCCGGGACTCGGACCGCCCTGCCTCCAGGTGGTGTCTCTAAGGAAACAGTACAGTTAGTTGTTAGAGACCAGCAGAGGCTTGGAGTCAGACAGAACTGGGTCTGGAATCCAGTTTTCTTTCCTGCGGCCTGTGTGGCCTTGAATAAACTACTTCATCTTCCGATCCTGTTTCCCCTGAGTAAGTGGCCCGGCTTGAAGGCCGCTCTAGGGTATCGGAGTGAGGAGTGAGTAGGTAGTGGGGCAGGAAGGAGATGACCAGTAGTAGTAATGATAGTGTTGTCCAGTGTCAGCTAGGTACTGTGCCCCCACCGCCGTAAAAAAAAAAAAAAAAAAACACTACTTCATCTTCCTAGATCTCTGTTTTTTACCTGCGAAATGGGGATGACTTACACCACAAGGTCATTGTAAGAACTAATGAGGCAATGGATATAAAATGCCTAGTACAGTTTCTCACACACAGTAAAATACAGATTATGTTATACTTTGCCTCTTAAACAGGCAGTCTTTTTCCTGGAGTCTGCTTGCTGTCCTGATTGTGGGGTACAGTATAGGAATTGGCAGCAGGCAGATTTCCATTTGAATTCCTGCTCTTGTTTACTGACAGGCTTTTTCACTTAAAACAAATTGCCCTGCTGAGCATCAGATTCTTGCTCTCTAAAGTGGGACTAGTAAGGCTTACCTTACAGGTATACACTCACACTCACACCTCTTAGGGCTCAAGGTACTAACACGTGAAAGGTGCAGCTGTGGCTCAAGTGGTTCTATAAATCCTTTATGGTTGAAGCTTTGGGTAGCTGTCCAAAGATATGCATTGGACAGAATAATTCAAGCTCTTAATACATCTCAAAAGTAGAAACCTTAATCTTATTGTTCTGGAGCACCATTTTTTAAAAAAGATTTTATTTATTTACTTTTAGAGAGAGAGGAAGGGAGGGAACAAGAGAGGGAATGAAACATTGATACGTGAGAGGTACATCCCTTAGTTGCCTTTTGCACGCCCCCTCCCCCCACAACCAGGGACCTGGCATGCAACCCAAGCCTGTGCCCTGACTGGGAATTGAACCAGCGACCCTTTGCTTCACAGGCCGGCACTCAATCCACTGAGCCACACCGGCCAGGGCCAGAGTACCATTCCTTTAGTTGGAATTAGTTGCTGGAGGGAGACCAAATTGTATAATACTGTTTACAACTCTACTTTTTAAAAAGACATTAAAAAAAAAAAAGATTAGAAGGAAATATTCCAAAATGCCGTGTGTTCAACAGCGGTTATGAGAGCAGAGACGTTTTTCTGTGTAAGTGGTGGTTTTTGTCTCTAGTTTGCCACAATCTCTGCCCTTTGGTAAGTTACGGTACTTCCAAAGTGGAGGAAAGTTCATTTTTAATTATCCTTTTGCAGTCCTGACCGCACTACAAAAAATGATTCATGAGGCTTCACTGCAGATGGACTCGGGCAGTGACCTCCGGGCTGACTGTGTGTCTTTCAGGTATAAACCTGACCTGATCTGGTCCGATGGAGACTGGGAAGGGCCCGAGGGTTACTGGAACTCTACCGGCTTCCTTTCCTGGCTGTACAACGACAGCCCAGTCAGGGTACGTGATTGTATGGCTTCTTTCTGATTTGTCTGTTGTGATTTAAAAAAAGTAGTAAAAAGACACAAGATCTAGAGTAATGACAAAAACACAGCAGCAATAGTAAACAGCGACGTGCTCGTGGCGGTACTAGGGACCCAGGGACTTCGCGGATGGTAAAGTCCTTTCACCTGAATTCTGTCCCCTCCTTTAGGTAGGAACCTCCTTTTTCCCCTTTACTTCTTGATTTGGACAACACAGGTTTAAATCTTGTTAAAGTTAATACACCAAACAAATAAAATTAAATGATGGGAGTAAAATGCAAGTATCTACGGCTTCGCCTACTCTTTGTTGATTATGTAGTTTACCTCTCAAGGGGAAATTTTATTTCCTTGGTACCCAAATTCTTGAGGGAACTTTGTCTTCCTCCCCCAGCGTGCCCCCAGCCCCAATCAGCACCGTCACACCGCCCGAGAGCGGTCCATCACGGTTCGTACTGTGGCACACGTACTGAGCAGCAGTAGGCCTCACTGTAGGAAAGTTCAGAAATGTTCCACATTCTGAATTTGTGGTGGATCCAGAAAAATCTAAGGATAAGAACAGTTTGAATTACGCTATCTTGGTAGATTCATAAAGCTCTTCTTGGGTAACTATGACTAAACTCAGAAAATGGGAAGAAAGGAAAAAGGAAAGAGACCCTATGTGACCAATAGGGACAAATTAAGAGTGCTTTTCTGGGACTTGCCAACTGCGCGGGGACTTGTGGTGGCACCGCATCATGGTTCTCCAGCAAGGGTCCTCACACAGGGTGGCTTAGCTGTGGACCCTTGGGTGGGATGCTGCAGACCCTGGTTTCCCACTCTTGTTCTGAATGCTTTTTTTTTTTTAAGTTTTATTGATTGATTGATTCTAGAGATTCTAGAGACAGAGGCATGATTTGTTGTTCCACTTATTTATGCATTCATTGGTTGATTCTTGCACATGTCTTGACCGGGGATTGAATTTGCAGCCTTCGCTTATTGGGACAATGCTCTAAACAACCGAGCTACCCAGCCAGGGCTCTGAATGCTTTCTTATGCACGAGGAAAGACTGTTATTGTGGAACAATAGTCACTTGAGGAAAGCATTTTTAGGAGCAATAGACCCTTCTCCTTACCACTCCCTCTGTCTGTAATTCCTGTGGTTTCTGCAGGTCTTCACTCAGAGGTCCTCAGTTCAGTGCTGCTGCCTGTCGCCCTGTCCAAGATGGCAGCACGTCCCTGTCAACGCTGCGTGTCTTTCCCTGCTTTGTCTTTCTCTCAGCGCCTGCCCGGTCTGACATATTCCAGATATCATTTACACTGTTTGTTCTCTGTCTCCCTCACCGAAGTATCAACTTTGTACTTTATAAGGGCAAGGGTTTGGGTCAGTTTGTTGCTATCCCCAACCCCAAGAACAGCTTTTGGCTTAGTTAGGGACGTATTAATATTGATCAAATGTCAACTAAATCTGGCTCCTGACCGTTTATATTCCCCCCCAGAAGTGTTAGGAAACATCCTGGATCAGTGTCTTCCACTTACGTGAATCCCTAGGTTATGAACTCCAATGTGATGTCATAATTGTTCACACATCTGTCTCCTCAGTTAGTCTCTGCTGGATCTCGGAGGGCAAGAACTGTGTTTTATTCACCTCAGGCACCCCAGGGCGAGCCTCCTACTCATAAGAAACATTCACTTTTATGTATTCCGTGTAACGATTTCTCATAGTTCAGCTAAACCTTGAAGGAAGAGAATATTTGATCATTACTTTCTTTACCTAGGTCCTGTAGTGGGAAGTGTCCTGGGCTGGGCTCAGATACCTGATGCATAGTCTCAGCTCTCCAAAACTACCTGGGGTTATTACATCCGGCGGGTGTTCTCTCCATTTCTCTTCCAATAAAATAAGTGGTTTACAAGATACTCTTTGAAACAGGCTGTGCCAGCTCTGTTGTGACAGATCGCTGGACCAGGGTTTCTCAGCCTTGGCGCTGTTGACATTTAGGGCTGCGTGTTTGTTGTGATGAAGCTGCCCTTGACGCTGTAAAAAGTTTAACGTGATCCCTGGCCTCTACCCACTAGATGGCAGTGGTACCACCCCATTCGTGACAACCCAAAATGTCCCTTAGGCCTTGCCAAACTCCTCTGGGGCAAAATGGACCCCAGCTGAGAACTACAACTCTGGAAGACCAGCAGTTTCCAGCCAGTGCGCTGCAAGAAGGTCTAAACATGCAGGTCCTGACTATTCAGTCAGGGGCACTGGCCTCTTTTCTCTTAGATTGTCAGATTAAAAAATGACAACAGCCAACACAACACTAGTCATAGGATGTGAATGAATCACAGTTATACCTATTTTTGTCAGATTGGCAAAAAAAAAATATTTTGTGACATGCCGCAGAATTTTAGTAATTAGTTTATGTGTGCCATGAGATGGAAGAAGTGGAAAGTCGCTGCTCTAGACTAAGTCTGTGCTGTCTTCCAGACAGACCCCTGACGTGTCACACTGCATTATGTAGGGAAGACAAGGCGTGTTACCCTCCGTGACCCACTATGCTTCCCTCCTCTAGGAGGAAGTGGTAGTGAATGACCGATGGGGTTTTAACTGCTCCTGTCACCACGGAGGATACTACAACTGCGCAGACAAGTTCCAGCCATCGAGTTTGCCGGACCACAAGTGGGAGATGTGCACCTCCATAGACAAGAAGTCCTGGGGCTACCGTCGCACCATGTCAATATCTGACACTTCAACTGAATCTGAAATCATTTCGGTAAGACCCGCGTGAGTTAGCTAGCTGCTGTCTCAAACTAGCCTTCCAACTGAGCGTGGTGGGAACACTCTGGATGAACGTGCAGGTTGGTAGGACCTCTAGGGTTACTGAGCATACTCAGAGAGACCCGGGGGGAATCATTACAACCACAGAAGAAAGTTTCATGTACAGATATGTTCTTCCCAGGGTCATTGTCATTGGGCATATGGGTTGTTTCAATTTCTCCCAACCATAAAGGGGTAGTTCAGTAGATCTGGGGGTTGTCCTTAACCATTAAAATATTTATTGATATAATGTAGGTTAATGCTTAGAGGGTTGAATGAAAAAAAATAAGTTACACTCACAACTATATAAAATCAACTACATAGAAAAAAGACTGAAAGGAAACATAAAAAGTTATGATGTGGTGTCTTTGGGGTACAGTAACAAATTCTCCTTTTTAGAATTTCTATGTAGCCTTCATTTTTCTGGGTCGCCCTGAAGTGCACCTGCTCGAGGTCACAGTAAACAAGTAAACACACACACATCCCACTTAGAAGCCTCGGAGAGTGTACCTTAGTCCCTCCTTCTCAGGGGTTCGATCCAAGACCCCCAGCGGGTGCCTGAAACCAAGGATAGTACCGATCTCTCTCTCTCTCTCTCTCTCTCTCTCTCTCTCTCTCTCTCTCTCTCTCTCTCTGAGTGTGTGTGTGTGTATAAACAAAATGTTTTTTCCTATACTGTACATACCTATGATCAAGTTCAGTTTATAAATCAGGCACAGTAAGAGATTAAAAACAATAAATAATAATAAAATAGAACAATTATAACAATATACTGTAATAAGAGTTATGTCAATTTGGTCTCCCAAAATACTTGATTGCACGTACTCGTGCTTCTTGTGATGACGCGAGACAACACAGTGCTTCCTTGATGAGATGAAGTGAGGTACTTAAAACGTATGACCTGTTTATTTCTGGAATTTTCCATTTAATGTTCTTAGACTGCAGTTGACCGTGGATAACAAACCATGGGAGGCGAAGCCACGGATAAGGGGGAATACCGCGCCTCTTTACAGCATGTTTTCCCGATGGGGCAGCATACCCATTAATATAGCCCAGCGCATACAGAGCGTCCTAAAAGTCCTCAGATTTCTTCTGTCTCTCCAAAGCCTCCACAGCGCCCCCTCAAATCTCTTCTCTCTGATCCCCATGGTCTCTCTGTATGACTCCATGTGATCCTTTCATGGCCAAGTGCTTTGTTCTCAGCTTTCCTGCATGCACTTTGTGGCTTCTGACACATGACCCTTTCCTCCCAGGGAAATACTCATGGATTCATTCCCTGAATTTGGAGTTAATATATTTCTCCATCTTGTAGCAGGATTTTTCAGTTTTCTTATTAATCCTGTCTCGCTTTTATAATGACAAAAATATATAGTATTTTTCAAAAGGGTAAAGGACATTCACAAAGCAGGGAGAGAAGGTGCCCTAGATCCTTGTTCTTCTCTTAATATCCGTGTGTTCTAGGCATCACGCCAGGCTTAGAATTCATAACTAGGATTTCCTTGTTTCTGCTCTCTCCAGGAACTGGTTCAGACAGTAAGTTTGGGAGGGAACTACCTTCTCAACATTGGGCCAACCAAAGACGGACTGATCGTTCCCATCTTCCAAGAAAGGCTCCTTGCTGTTGGGAAGTGGCTGCACGTCAATGGGGAGGCAATCTATTCCTCTAAACCATGGAGGGTTCAACTGGAAAAGAACGAGTCTGTATGGTGAGTCTTGTCATTGGTCATGCGCAGGCACGGGACTGCGGCCTGGCCTGCACTGGCATCTCCTTGGGTCCGTGATGTCAGAAGCCACAGTGGAAGTCATCCTGAAGAGTCCCAAAAGCTGTTCTTTTGCTATTAATTTGTACCCCAATTTATGGTTTAAGCCACCAGGATATCTGTGACTAGTGAGGGCAGTGATAGGCTTGGTGCAAAAACCCTTAAAAAGCATCAGTCAGTTTACTTGACACTGTACGTTGTCTTCCTAAAATTGCTGATAGCTAATAGTTGCATAGCACCTACAACACGCAACGCTCCATTCCAACTTCTTTCCGCCCGTTTAATCCCCTCAACAGGCCCACCAAATAGGTACTGTTATTACTCCCACATTACAAGTGGGAAAGGGGCCCAAAGAGGTAATGCAGCTTGCCTAGGATCACAGAGCTAGTAAATGGAGGTCACGGTTCACACTTGGAATTGTGCATCTAGTTATTTGATCTTGGACCTCAGTTTTTGCAACTGCAACGTGGGGTGATGACACCTAACTTCCCAGAGCTGTTGTGAGGGTTAATGAGATTATGGGTGTACACCTTCCAGCAGGGTGTCAGGCACATATGGCACGTTTGATCAAAGGTATCTGCTCGTGTTGTACCATGCAGCATAGGTCCTTGGACCAGGGCGAGCATGTTCGTGCCTCAGTTTTGGATGAGCTTCTGTTTACTGGTTTTCATCCCCTTCTCTAAGCATGGTGAAATCTCAGAATAACATATTTGTCTTCATTGTACATCTTGCCCTTGTGAGTGATATCCTCTGATGTTTTCACATGGATTTAGAGTTGAAAAAATATTTGAATAATAAGGCAGCTGGCTTCGGTGGGAAATAACTAGCATAAGAGTTAAAACATTTTCAAGAAAACTTACAACCCAACAGAGAAGGAAAATAGAAGATATCTCAGGAGGAAGCTGCTTTCTTCCCACAGACCTTAATTGGTACTGAGTTACTGTGTCGCCGATACCAGTGACAGACACAAGGTCCTGGAATTGGTAGTTAATAGAAAGGAGAGTGTATCAGGTTATTTGTGATAAACTTAGGTGTCAGGGTAGCAAGCCAGTTACCTTTGATAATGATGCTGTTCTCCCCCAGGTATACCTCAGGAGGAGCGGCTGTTTACGCCATCTTCCTGAAATGGCCAGAAAATGGAATCTTAAGTCTTAAATCCCCCCAAACTACCTCCAGTACACAGGTAAGGAGCCTCAGTCTGTCCTTTCAGAGATGTAACAGTTTTTAAAGGAATTGGCAGGTCTTCTCTACTTCTTTTTTCCTGCCCAGGCTTTCTCCATGTTCATTCCCCCTTTGGACTGTCTTCCCTGCCCGGGCCCAGCTTGGTTGTTTTCCGCCATTTTCAGGCTGTATTCTGTACTCATTGATGCATTAATGTTTTCTCCATTGCCTTTTGCTTTCTTCAGATAACCATGCTGGGAATCCAAAAAGATCTGAAGTGGTCCAAAAATCCCCAAGAAGATCTCCTCATTTATCTGCCCCAGTTACCACCCTCTGCTCTCCCAGTTGAGTTTGCTTGGACCATAAAGATGACAGGAGTGGAGTAACTGTTGGAGTTCAAGAGGAAAGGGACACCATCTGCTGTGCACTGTTTTGATTTTCCTCTTACAGTACCATCATCGTAATAAACTCCTTCCTACCCAGCAATGGCTTCCTAACGTGTTTTCATCACCAGAACTGAATGCCTTACTCTGATGTCTCAGTGGCTCAAAGATCTGAGACACCTCGCCAGAATATCTCTCTCTCTCTCTCTCATCAGTAGAAGAAAGAGCCAAACGGTTAAGCTTTGAGTTCATCCTTTCCTAACTTTGGAAATTATCTACAATGCAACCTTCCCTCCATTCTCCGTTTGATGGCTGGCTTACTCAATGGCTTCGGATAAAGAATAAGCCAATTCACCATGTTGCCAATGGGAGGAGATTTAAAGGGTGCGTCAAGCTCAACCACCTGCTATTGATTTGGCCTCAGCTGTCACCAGAACCCCCTCAAAGAGCAGGAGAGCCTGGAGGGAAAGGAAAAGGCTTGCGAGGCTAACAGTCGGCTCTTCAGAAGTTTCCAAAGGCAGCTAAGGGCTCTGAAATTCAGTCTGTGTATAATGAGACTATGAAGAAAATGGATGTGATTCTGCCCTGCTTTTTAAAATAGGATCAAATAAATTTTAATGTCAAATCCTTTCTACCAAAAAATACGTGACAGCTTTCTTTCCCCAAACGCAATACGGACTGCTTATAGCAGCATATGTCTCTACGTCTGAAAGGCCAGCAAGTCTCCTTAATGCAGAACAAATGAAATACCTTTGGTTTATCTGTTCCTCACTTCTAATTCCATGCTGCTGCTTTTCTTTTTTCTTTTTATGTTTTTAGCATCAAGCAAAAAAAAAAAAAAAAAAAAAAAACCAAAAGGGAACTTTATATGGAAAAGCTTTAAAAACATTTAATCAAAGAAAAAGCATTTACCATAAAGAGCTAAGTACATGCAAACACTTTGGTCATGGGTTTCATTTTAGGTCAGGGAAATTTGGGAAATAATTGGTAACAATCATTTCATACATACCAGGGGTGAAGAACAGAGGATGAGAGTATAAGTCACAAGTATGTCACAAATATCTTCTCAAGGAAGAAATGAATGACCCATTGTATTGTTTTTACAAATCGCTCTTCACCAAGTGACTCATTTTTATATTTATTGCATTTATAAACACATTTTCTATTTGAACAGGATAAATAAATAATTTCGGAAGCTCAAGTAATTCCAGGAATTATCATGGAAAAGTCTAAAGGACAGAGAGGAATTTGATATCAAGGCTGGAAGGGCTACCCTGACTGGTGCAGCTTTAGGGGGTTGGGCATCATCCCATCCCAGAAACCGAGGGTTGCTGGTTCCATTCGGGTCAGAGCACATGCCTGGGTTTTGGACCAGGTCCCCCGCTTGGATATGTGAGAGAAAATCAATTGATGTTTCTCTTCCTCTCTTTCTCCCCCACTTATCCTCTCTCTAAAAACAAATAAATTTAGCCCTAGCTGCAGTGGCTCAGTGGATTGAGTGTCGACCTGCAGACCAAAGGGTTGCTGGTTCGATTCCCAGTCCGGGCACATACCTGGGTTGTGGGCAAGGATTCCAGCAGGGGGCATGTGAGAAGCAACCACACATTGATGTATCTCTTCCTCTCTTTCTCCCTTCCCCTCTAAAAATAAATAAAATATTTTTTAAAAATAAAAAAAAATTTAAAAAGCTGGAAGGGACTTAGGCTTACACTCTCATCCTAGAGAAGGGAAACTGAGGGACATGATGGGGAAATGGTTTGTCCATTGTCATACAGCTGGTCTCCAGCCAAATCTAGTCTCATTCTTTGGAGTTGATTACCAGTTCAGCCTCTTAAACTGTGATAGATCTAATCAAGTGTTCTATAACTTTTATTTAATAGATATATTTAGAAATCTCTACCCAACACTTAAGGAATATTTTTCTCAGGTGCATACAGGAACGTTACAAATGTAAATACTACAGAAGCAGTATCACGTGGGCTGTATAGTATGTCAGCAACATAATTAAAAGATTATAAAAATTTGAAGAAAACCTGTATGTTTGCAAATTTTAAAACACATTTCTAAATAACTCAATAATCAAAGCAGGCACCTGCTTAAAACCCCTTCAAATGTATGACTATGAAGATAACTTTTATTAATATCTCTAAAGCCCTATGGTATGGTCCCTGCCAATCTCTCCCATCTTTGTGGGAAGTCCCTTTCCTACTCCCTTCCTGCTCTCTAATCATTCTGGCCTTCTTTCCCTATTTCCAAAACAATGTTTTACAAACACTTCTAAGTACTGTCTACAGTAAGAAGTTTATTTCACATTGCAATCTGGTTGGCATTATATATGTGTAACAAAAGTTTTGCAAAACAGTGCTTGGTACTTATACAATGCACTCTGATAACTTTCTGGGGTTTTTTTCTTAAAGTTTCTATCCACTAGGGTGATATTATGACCACAACATATATTTTGAAGAATACTGCTCTTAAGCATTGAATTTCATTGCCTCAGGGTCTTTGCACTGCTGTGCTCTCTGTCTAAAAAGCTTTTCTTGTATCCTCTTTACCTGGATAGATCTCACTCATTCTTCCAGGTGGGAAATCAAAGGATGCTTCTCTCTCTGGAGTCAGCTGCCTGCATTTAGATCCTGAAGATGGTGATGAAGAAGTTAGTATGTGCAAAGAACTCAGAACAGCGTGTGGCAAGTAGTGATGCTCCATCTGATTGTGAAAGGTAATTACCACGGTTTGTGTGACTGTTGGAGGAAAAGGGGACCACATACTAACCCTGACAAGCTGGGGGAGGAAGGGGGCACATGGCAGGCCTTACAAACTGGTGACTGAAGTAACCAATCAGGATGGTCTGAACACAAAAATTCCTAAGGAAAGCAGATCATGGTGGTGAGTGCGTCATAGGCCAGTAGCGTGTTGACGAAGGTCAGCTTGTGTGTTAAATGAGCCTGTATATTGTCTGTGTCTATCTAGGATAACATACCTTTGGATTGTTAGTCATTTTCTTTCCCAGACCCCCCTCCAAATCACAACTTTTGGCACTAGAGAACGAGACCACAGAATCCCTCATTGTTATTGTCTGCATACGATCGCCATGTACTGTACGTGTTCTTAACTATCCTGTACCCACCAATGTAAAAGAAGTGTCTCTCCGTTTTGCTTTTTATCCAGTTCCAGAGATTTCTTCCTGTTCGGCTTTTCCTGCCTCCTTTATCTACCAACAGATTTCACGTAAACCTCCTTACAGCTTCTCCTTTGATTGTAACGTATAAAACAAGCTGCGGAACTGCCATTCTCCAGGGCATTTACTCAGTCCATTGAGATTCTGCTTCCTGGCATGTCCTCAAAATTTGGCTCAAATAAACTCCTATAAGGCTTTTCTATAGGCTGGCCATTCTTCCATCGACATTAGTATCTGTCTTCCCCCACCTCCCTGACTCTAAACCTATGAAGACAGAAACTTTGGATAATTTTTGATCCTCTTTATAGTACAAGCGTCTCACTTATCCTGGCAATGAAACGTTGCCCGTAAGCACCCCATAATGATTACGGAAGAGCTGGGCGGATAGAACGTAGGCGGGGCGGCTGGGGGCGGAGCCAGCATAGGGCGTCATACGTCACTCCAGAGGCCCGCCCCAAAGGCCAGGCCATGCCCACCTGGAGGTGGGTAGTCACGTGGGCTCAGCGGGACCTCCCCCGGGTCAGCTGGACCAAGATGGCGACAGTGAGGGGGCCGCTGCGGCAGAGACTGGTGGGCTTGGCTTCCGTCAGGGCTGTAAGTGCCACGGCCGGCGATTGGCGGCCATGCAGGCACCGTGACGCTCGGGGTCCGGAGTCTGACTCGTTCGGCTCCTCTGAGAGGCGAAGTCAGAGAGCTGCTCAGTCCCGAGTCAGGTGGACCTTGAAGTCTTAATGTGTACCCCAGATCCCCTGAGGGCTATAGGGAAAACTCAGGCCCGGAGAGGGGGAGCAAATTGGCTGGGTCTCGGAGACCTGGGACGCCGTCTCAGGTGTCCTAATTTCCTGTTCAAGGCTCTTTCTGGTGACCCTGGCACCTTTCTCCGTCTAACTGATCTTAAGACCCCTCCAAGCTCTTCCTTAGTGAAAAATCACAAAGACCGCTCCAGTTCCCAGTGGGAAAAGCAAAGTCATTCCCCGCTTTGCCTAAATGCTCAACTGTTAACGCAGTTGGAAATGAGTCCAAACTTCAGGGAGTTGGAAATGGGCCTGCCCTGGGAACAGGAATCTCTTGTTTATTCCTGTTTCTAAGGGAAATATTCTCTCTGCTCTTAATCCTAAGAGGCCAAATGTGAATTATTATTATTTTTATGCATTGATTGATTTTTAGAAAGAGGAAGGGGGAGAAAGAGAAAAACATCTGTTTCCTTTATTTATGTATTTATGGGTTAATTCTTGTGTGTGCCCTGACCTGATGAACCTGTAACCTTGATGTGTCAGGACAACCTTGTAACCAACTGCGCTATGAAGGGCCAGGGCCAAGTGTGAATTTAGTGGTGAGAAATACTGCTTCTGGTCTCATCATTAGTGAGGATGGGTCCATTTCTTCCCATCGGCCGCCTGGGGAATTTTTTTTTCCACATTTCATGGAGTTTATTTGGTTGCATTATGTAGTATCTACAGTTGACACACAGAGAAAGGAATAAAAGAGGAGTGTAAGTTAGGTGTTTAAATTTTTTCAAGTATTACAATAATGAGTTCCACAATTTACTCCCAAAAAGTGTGGTAAAACACCACTATAATAACACAGCAAGCCCCACTAGTCACTGTGGGAAAAGCAAAGTGCTATAATTCCTTCCAAAGTGTCAAGAAGACAGGGAGGGATGGAGCAAAGTGCCTTTGTGACAAATGTTGTTAACCCACCCAGAAATAAAGGCGGTGCCGGGCTGGGGGTGGGGGGCTGTTAAAAAGAACCTTTTCTTTGTAACCGTTCCCAACTAGGACACTAGATTAGTTTCCTGTGACTGCTGTAGCAAATTCTAACAAATTTGAGGGTTTAAAATAATGTTCATTTTCTTTCCCACAATTCTGGAGATCAGAAGTTCAAAGTCATTTTCGCTGGGCTGATGTCATCCTTCTAGAAGAGAATCCATTTCTTGTCTCTTGCAGCTTCTGGGCACTGTTGGTGTTTCCGTGGCTGGGGCTGCATCACCCCAGTCTCTGTCTCTGAGATCTCATTGCCTCCGCGCGCAACCCCCCTCCCCCCCGGGACTGTGACAATTCTGTTACTTTTGTTTTCTCTTTTAAATCAAAGGTCAGCACCTCATCCTTGAGTACTTTCCCAAAGCAGGTGAAAATTGTGGAAGTTGGTCCCCGAGACGGACTACAAAATGAAAAGGTAAAGCTGGAAATCAACCAAAAGAATTTTTTTGAGCCCTGAGAGGTCCATGTGGTAGATGCAGCAGGGATGGACAGAGCTATGCAAGACATGATCACTCTGCCCAATGTAGGTCTGGGTCGGGGGACCAGGTGGGTGCCAGCAACAGTTAAGCAATCTAAGGTGGTGGTGCAACGGGTACATTATCCCCACATGCATTTCAAGGCCGTGGGGTGGCTGGGAAGTGCTGCGGGACTGTAGCGCGGCAGTGAGGGCATGCCTTTCCATCCAGCAGTTCCATGGAGGGGTTCATCTCAACTAACGGAAGCCATGGAGGCTGTATGCAAAGATTTAGCCTTGGAGGTGTTC
The DNA here is from genome assembly GCA_007922815.1 of Macrotus californicus. NCBI lineage: Eukaryota > Metazoa > Chordata > Mammalia > Chiroptera > Phyllostomidae > Macrotus > Macrotus californicus. The sequence continues at coordinate 148,874 of VMDR010000462.1, read as the reverse complement.
TTACAACCGTTGGTAATAGCAGAACATTGGAATAGCGCTGTCCAGTAGAACTTTCTATGAAGATAGACATGTTCTAGACTTGGGCTGTCCTGTGTGGTAGCCACTAGACAGACACATGTGGCTATTGAGCACTTGAAGTGTGGCTGAGGAATTTTTATTTTTTTGTAATTTTGATTAAAATGTATATAACCACGTATGGCTAGTATCTAACATAAAACTTTACAGACTTGAAGGTTACATATCAGGGAGGTTTTAAGGGTGGTTTTCTTTTGTTTTTGGCATGTGTTTCAGAAATAATCATGTATTATTTGTTTTCATTAAGAAAGCTTTAAAAAAATGACAAACCTAATTTTAATATTGAGCACCCTCTAGGAGCAATAAACTGTGAGCTCCAGGAGCGCAGAATCATGTCTGTCCTGTTCCCTGTGGTGCCCCCAGCACCTACCACAATCCCTAGAAAATGGAGGGCTCTCAAAAATCATTTGTGTCATGTAACAGATTACATTAAAGCAGTGCAAGAGAAATCGTGGGAGAGTGTATGGAAGGGCTTGAAGTTCTTAGGATATTTTACCTGATCCTATTGGTACTAGGGAGCCATGGAAGGCTTTTGAGCAGCAGAGAGATAGTGGAAGCTGTTTTAGGAGGATTCCTGTGGGATGGACTGGTGGAGTGAGACCATGCCATAATGTACCTGGGATAATGATACTAGATTTAGAAAGAGAAATCCATAGAGTCTGCTTAGCAACAAGACTTGGTGGGAGGGGGGTGGGGAAGAAACACTAGGCTGAACACATGAGAATGAGATCCTGTGCCACTTGGGAGATGGAAAAAGAGGGTGTAATACTTTGGGGGCCCCATCTCATAAGACCCAGAGGGTTAGTCATCTTTGCCCTTTCAGGCCATGATACATGGCTTTCAATTTGCTTATGCCTGGGTCATAAATTAACAAACATTTAGTTAAAAAAAAGCCTATGTGGCAGAAAAATATTGTTTCCATGTAAATATTAACTCCTTTTCAGATGATAAGCTGCCTCCAATGTACAACGTTATCTGTAGAGCGTGAAGACACCTTGTACCCTAACTACTGGCGAGGATAACACGTGAAGTCACGTTCTTGTTCGGAAGCTGAGATAGTGAAGTGTTGCTGTAGCAAATGCTTTGAACTAACAGGCACTGCTTTCTGCGGCCATTTGCTCCCCGCCTTGGCTGACCTGTCTGCTCTGGTGTTCATCTCTCCACTGCAGAGCATTGTACCCACTCCAGTGAAAATCAGGATGATAGACATGCTTTCTGAAGCAGGACTCCCCGTAATAGAAGCCACCAGCTTTGTGTCTCCCAAGTGGGTGCCTCAGGTGAGCCCCAGCCGTCAGTGAGAGGTGCTTTTTAGAAGAGAGGGATGGAAAGGTTTGCATTTGTCCTGGAAGTCAGTGGAAGTCGGGAGCATAGGTTTCCGTGTCCCTGACTTGCAGAGGTCTCAGGCGATTCACGGCGGCGTGATGCAGCAGAAAGGAAACAGTAACCTGGCAGGTGGGAGGCTTGGACTCAGTCTGGGCTTTGCCTCCGGATTGCTGGGTGACCTTGCTGAGACCATGCTGTTGAGTGTTAGAGGGCACAGAGCCGAGCCCAGTGCCCGTGTTCTCAGTGTGTTCCCCGTAAACAGCTGGTAGTATTGTCACTACTGTCACCACTGTGTAAAGCTGACAGTATTCTCCAAATGGAGAAATTGGGGCTGTCGCCCACACCCAGGGGCCTTCCGGCCCATTGGCTGTCACACAAGTGGGAGCAGCACTGGGGAGACAGCTCTGCAGCTCATTCTCTAAGGGTTCTGGAGATCAGAGATCATGTGATAAAAAGGTTGTTCCTACCTGAGCTCTCTGCTTGCCCTTGCTGATGACTCCACATGTCTCCTTTGGTTCCCAGATGGCTGACCACACCGAAGTCTTGAAGGGCATCCAGAAGTTTCCTGGCATCCACTACCCGGTGCTGACCCCAAATTTCAAAGGCTACCAGGCAGCGGTAAGCTCACTGGTGGGGGGCCCTGCAGTGAGACTGATGGCATTGGTCCCTGCCTTCTCCCTGGGCCTCAAGCCCTGTCCTGGGATGTCTGTCTGAAGGGCTGTCCCCAGTGGTGAGGAGCACCGTCAGCCAGACAGACGACAGGCTGGGGCAGTGCTGGCCCGGACACTCCCAGCTCTGGTCTTGACAGGCCTCAGGTCCTTCCCGTATGGTAGGGCTAGTGATAGGGTAACGTTGCAAGGATTTCAGAAGATAAAATGCACATAAATTGCTTAGGAGATAAGTGCTTAATAAATTATAGCTTTTGTTCTTATCCATTTTCTCTATAAAGAAAGGAAAGCAAGCTCTCCTCAAGAATTTCAACAGGAGTTGCTAATATCTGTCAACTTTATTATAAATTTAAATGAGAACATCATTGGGGGTACTGATTCTAATTTAGGCCAAAGGCTTCTCTTAAAGAGTGACCGAAGCCCTGGCTGGTGTGGCTCAGGGGATTGAGTGCCATCCTGCAAACCCAAAGGTCGCTGATTTGATTCCCAGTTAGGCCACGTGCCTGGGTTGCAGGCCAGGTCCCCAGTAGGGGGGGGTGTGAGAGGCAACTGATTGATGTATCTCTCACACATTGATGTTTCTCTCCCTCTCTTTGTCCCTCCCTTCCTCTCTCTCAAAATAAACAAAATCTTTAAAAAAAGTAAAAGAGTGACCAACTTCCAGGGTAATGGCAGTGGCCATATTGGTCCCTGAAGGAAGGTGAAGGTTCTTTCTTATTGAGATATAATTCACTGTATTAATTTTCTAGGGTTGCCCTAACAAAATACCAAAAACAACAGAAATGTACTCTCTCCCAGTCTGGAGGCCAGAAGTCTGAAATCAAAGTGTCCACAGGGCTGGTCCCTTCTGCATGTCTGGGGGTGACTCTGGTCCATGCTTCTGTCCTAGTTCCCGGGGCCAGCCAGCAATCGCTGACATTCCTTGGCTTGTAGGTGTGTCACTTTGATCTCTGCTTCCACCTTCACTGGCCTCCCCTCCATGTCTCTGTCTTCACATGGCCACTATCTTGTAAGGACACCAGTCACGTTAGAGAGAAACCAGTGTGGCCTCATCTTAATAAATTATATCTACAGTGACCCTATTTCCAAATAAGAACACAGGCGGAGGTACTGGGGGTTAGGACTTAAACATAACTTTTTCTGGGGGGGGCATAACATTCATGGATCTAAAACTGGCCGTGAGACCAGGATTTTTGCCACTCTGGTATTCCTCGTGGAGCCCAAGGCTCAAAGGGATTCCTCTGGCTGTTGGCAGGTGGCCGCTGGAGCCAAGGAGGTGAGCGTCTTTGGAGCTGCCTCCGAGCTCTTCACCAGGAAGAACGTCAACTGCTCCATAGATGAAAGTTTCCAGCGGTTTGACCAGGTCTTGAAGGCAGCCCAGGCAGCCAGTATCCCTGTGCGGGGGTGAGTCAGACCACGTCAGTGCTGCCTGTCTTTTCCTTGGTACCGTTCTGGACCAGTACCTAACTCTGACCCAGTGACCCGTCCCCACAGACTCCTTATCCTGGGGGCAGACAGCCTAAGCTCCAGACTGCAGTGTCTTTTCCCAAGTACATATGGTCAGAAGAAACCCTAGCAAGTGCTTTCTCCAAACCTGATTTTGGGGTCGATTTGCCAGAGGAAATCTTAGCAGGACAGGACATTAGACAGAGTTTGTGGCGGTCGCTTTACTCTTGGCTGCACTACCAGCTCTTCACATGTCCCGGAAGAATCCCCTAGGCCTCGTAAGCCTCCAGGACCAACCACATCATTGATAGCAGTAGCGCCAGGGATCATCATCTGTAGCTTCACAACCGGCCAGCAAGGAGGGGAGTAGCCCCACGTACAGACAACAAAACCAAGGCTCAGGAGGCTGAAGCGTCCCCTATAAGGTCGCACAGCTGTCCAGATCGCAGCCACAGGCTTTCAGAGGTGCACATCTGACCTCATCACTCCCGGTTAAAAAGCTTGCAGTGATTTCCCCACTCCAGACTTTTCCACATGGGTCACAGAGCCCCGCGTGATTCAGGCCCTGCTCTCCGTGCAGCCTCAGTGGTCACTGCTCCCTTCCAGCCCATCTGGGACTTCCTTCCATTTGTCACGCGGTCTTACTCTCTCTTGCCTCTGGGCCTCTGCCCTTGTTTTCCAAAGACTCAGAACTCACTTCCTCCTATATCCTACTTGCCATTACTAACCGCTCTTCATTCTCCAGGTCCCCTCATGGCTGCCAGTTTCTCCAAGAAGCTTTCTCTGTCCCTCAGCTGGAGTTGGCGCCGCCCCCCACCCTGGCCTCCCTTAGTCCATTACATGTCTTCTAACTTAGCACACAGCTGCTTGGTAAATTGTCCTTTGCCTCCTGCCCCCACTAGACCAAGCCCACATCTCTCTCAGTTCCTGGTGTACCCTTCTGCCAGCTCAAGGCCCAGCACACAGTAGGTGCTCAGGATCTGATAGGCGGATGGATGGATGGATGGATGGATGGACAGATGGAGGGATGGATGGATGGATGGATGGATGGGGAAGCAGGGGCTTGTCAGGTCTGCCTAACTCCCAAGCCTGGTCTCCTAACTTTTCCTTGCTCAGCAACAATTGGAAAATAAGAGGGAGAATTAAAATGGAAAAATACACTGAGATCTTTAAGACTGAGGCTACTTAACCAGCAAGCATTTGTTACGTGCAGAATAGTTTGCTAGACTGAAAGGTTTGAGTGGGGCTTCGGCTCCACTGGTGTGGGTGGGCATAGAGGCCGCTTACATCCGAGATCCAGACTCCTTACCATAGCCCACAGGACCCTGTGATGAGGCCCGTGCGCCTTCTCCGGCCTCGGGCCGTACTTCTTCGCCCCTTGCTGTCCACGCCTCGGCTGCCCCGGCCACACCCGCCCTTCCAGCTCGGGGCCTCTGCACTGGCTCTTCTCTGCCTCAGTGCTCTCCCTGTGACTGTCCCCCCTCAGCTGCAGCGTCTGTCTTTACAGAGCTCTTCCTGGGCCGCCCCAGCCACTCTTGGCCGCCTCTGGTTGCTCCTGTCACATTCCCTGGCCTTTCCTTTCTAGCACATCACCTTCTGAGGTTGTCTCCTTGACTTGTCTGATTGCCCTTTAGTCAGCTGTCTCCTAATTAGAAGGAAGCACCGTGGGGGGGGAGGGGGAACATGTCAGCCTTGCTCACGGAGCTACCCTAGTGCCTTGGCCTGTAGTGGCCAACTCAGTAAGTATCAGTTAGATAAATAAGTGACTGAATTCTCTCACAGCTCACCTGAGCAGGCCAGCCCGGCTCTTCATCCTACCTTTGGTTTCATGGGCCCCAGCCACCCTGATCCATGTTCTGCCTTACCCCACCTCTGTACAGCTCAGGCGCCTGCTCTTACTACCCTCTCCAGCTCCTTCTTCCTGGCTGGTCTCTGACTGCCTCTCCAGAGACCTGTGCAACTCCTGCTTCCTGAACTTCAGGTCTATTAGTCACCTTACTTGCCGTGGCTCTCTACTGCCCCCTCCCGGCACTACGCGACACTACCTCTATTCTGGCTCCGTGTCATTGAATTAGCCTTTCACCCGGGTGCTTGGCCTCCTGCCCAGCTCAGGTGTTGATTGCGGGCTAACCAGGGACGTGTGTCAAACAGCCCCCCTTGCCTCAGTCCGCTGGCCAAAACTCAGGGGCGGGGCACTGACGCCGTTCCTCCTCCTGTCTTCCCACAGGTACGTCTCCTGTGTGCTTGGATGCCCCTATGAAGGGAAGATCTCCCCGGCCAAAGTAGCTGAGGTGTGTGTGAGCGCCAGGGCGGGGCTTTTGTGAGGGTTGGCCGCCTTGCCTGCCCCTGCATGCAGAGGTTCTTCTCACTGCCCTGTCCTGGCGGGTCACCAACTTCCTTCGTTCACGCCCCGGCCCTCCATCCCAGGGTGAATGCCTCCACTGGAGTTTCCAGTCTCATCAGTGGGCAGACGATAATTGAGGCAATAGTCCTTTGTGCAGAGGCTGCTCACCCAAGGGCTCCTGTGGTCCCTTGTTGTGGTCTGAGAGGCCACGTGACACCCTGTGAGCAACAACCAGGTCTGAGAAGAACACGGAGCAGCAACTGAGTTTCAGCAACAGAAGCATCTCCCTGGGTCGAGCATATACTGCTCTGGTTTTGCAGTGATTTTAGGGGCTGCCAATGGGCAGAAAAATTTAAATAGTTTTGTACTTCTGTCAAAAATATAAAGCTAGCCCTTCAGACCCATGATTTCACAGATCAAGGATAAAGCTACAAGAAAGGGGTCTGTTTTACTGCGTCTAGTACCTGGGTCTGACACACCGAGGAGGTGGAGACACGAGTGGGAGGAAAGCCCAGGGTCACAGCCCCAGGGTCTGCCCTATGGCAGCTCCCTACGTCCTAGTGTCCTGATGAGGAATGTGGGGACTAGGATTCCACTCAACATTGTAAGGAGCCAGCGATCCGATCCGTGTCGTGCCCAGTCATGGAGGTGTTCTGCACAGGCCACGGACCCCCACTTCTGAGCTCTAGGCCCCTGGGCTGGGGAGCCTGTGTCCTCCAGACGCTGGCTTGTTTTCCCAGGTCAGTAAGAAGATGTATGCAATGGGCTGCTACGAGATCTCCCTGGGGGACACCATCGGCGTGGGCACCCCTGGAATCATGAAGGAGATGCTGTCTGCTGTCATGCACGAGGTGCCAGTGGCTGCCCTGGCCGTCCACTGTCATGACACCTACGGCCAGGCCCTGGCCAACACCTTGATGGCCCTGCAGGTAATCTGAGCATGTCCTAGGAGAAAGGGACATGTCCATTCTTGTGATGGACACAGACACGTGACCCTGCCCCAGAAGTTCTTACATCTGTATGTTAGGGGCAACAGTGAAGGAGTTAGGTGATAGTCCTAATACGTTATGACATGCCACGAAGGGAGGAAGCACAGGTCTGAGAGGGGTGCCCATCCCAGCTGGGAGGGTGGAGGGATTTTGCCAGAAGAGGCCTGAGCAAGGCTTGAAGGACGTGGAGAAGCTCGGCAGTTGAGCAGGAGGAGCAGACAGGTGGCTTGGTGGCACTGCACCGTCAGGCCGAGGCAGGGTTCGGGAGGACTCATGGACCTGGCCCTGGGTAGCGTGCCGGGTGGGGAGTGTGCGGGCCCGCCTCTGTGCAGAGCGCTGGCCAGGACCGGGGGGGGGGGGGGGGGGGGGGGGGGGGGGGGCGCGGGCAGCGGTCACTCGAAGGGCAGGCCCTCACTCCCACTTCCCGGAGATTGGACTGAGAGCTGAGGTCGGGCTCCCCTTGAGGTTCACTGCTTGTGGGCTGGCTCCCCTGTAGAGGGAAGTTCTCTGTGTGTCCCCACGGCTGCCTCGCCGTAGCGTGCGTTTGAGTCCAACCTGTTGTCGGAAGGTCATAGAGCAGTCGTGGGCCCCTTTTCTTTTCATTCTCAGGGTATCTCCTGGAGGCTTGTGTCTCAGGTGATTCTGTCACTTTCTGGGTCTGTTTTCTCTGAGTTGTGTTTGTCAAGGGCGAGGTCTGTTAGGTCTAAGGAGAGAGGGGCAAGTCAAACATAACAAATACCAAACACCCACCATCCAGGGAAGTGGGAAGTGACCGACCCAGGGAAATGGCTGGGTCCCCCGGGGCTAGACAGCAGCCCTGTGGGGAGGGTGTGCATAACCACCACAGTAAAGGGGTCTGAAATCTCAACGGTGGGAGGGGCTGACCTAAAGGTCAGTGATCAGGAAGGGTCTCTGGGAGGTGGCTTCTAGGCTGAGACCTTAAGGGTGAGAAGGAACCTTGAAACCATCACAGGACCTGAGGGAGGATATTCCCGCAGAGCAAACAGTGCATGCCGGGAAGACTCACGCTGCTCCCGGAGCTGAAGAGCAGCTCTCTTTCCGTGGGGTTTTCCCTTTAACAGAATCACAAACCCCAAGGAACGAATGACCGGCAGTGGCATTTCAGGCAGCAGACAGCTGGGAGGTTTCTAAGGACCAGCTTTGTGGACTCTGGTCCCACACCTGCACCGTCCTTACGTTTCCAGATGGGAGTGAGCGTCGTGGACTCTTCCGTGGCAGGACTTGGAGGCTGTCCCTACGCACAGGGGGCGTCGGGAAACTTGGCCACCGAGGATCTGGTCTACATGCTGTCAGGCTTGGGTATTCACACGGTAAGCCTGTCTGTCCCCCTGTGGTGACAGCCCTGAGCTAACCAGGGCTCTGCCTGAAGCCAGAGGGCAGAAGCTGATGGGTTCATTTAGGGTTATTGTTATTTCGGGGGGAAGGGGAGCAGTTAATGGGGAAAGGCTGCCAGGGGATTACTGGATGTTTTTGAGAGAGCAGTGTGTGTGCAATCAGGGCCTCGAGAAAGCCAGGCTGTCCGGTGTGCTTGCTGCTTTAGTTTAGAGAGGCACCAGGATGTAAGAGAAGCACCCCAAAAGGGACCAGGTGCGTAACCTGACATGAGTCAGTCCTCTCTAGACTTCGGTTCCCTGTCAAATGAGGGCAGTGGGATGAGATGGCCCCCAGGGCACTCAGTAGGAGCATTCGGTGTATCTTGGAAGCGTATCGCCTGTGCTTTAGACTCAGAAGTCACTGGGTTTAAAACCTAGTTCTGCCACTCACAGGCTGTGTGACCTGACACAACACTTTACCTCTCGGGGCCTAAGAAATGGGATGATAATAATAACACCTATCTTGTGGGGCCATTATGAGGACGAACTAGAAAAATGTAGAATGCTTGGCCCAGAGCCGAGCACACAGTGCACATGAGTAAACAGGAGCTGTCGTTACGAACAGCGGGTTTCCGGAGCGGCCCCTCCAGTTGGTGCTCGCCTCCCTTGGCCTCACAGTTCATGGCTGCCGTGTGCCCATTTGACCCTGCGGGCCAGGCCCTGGAGATGGAGTGCTGAACAAGACCGATGGGATCCCTCTTCTGGTGGGGGCACTACTAACCATTGCATCCTGTTCCAGAGGACCCAGGTGCCAGTAGGACACAGCCTGAAAGACAGCTAGCTGGTGTCCCCTTGTCACAGGAAGGAGCCCGTTGTCTGCCTTGACTCTTTCAGTCCCACAGCTGTCGGTCAGTCTGTTCCCTGGGTGCGGGGCCATGTCATGACTTACTTTGTCCTCCTCGTTTCTCAAAGGGTGTGAACCTCCAGAAGCTCCTGGAAGCTGGAACCTTCATCTGTCAAGCCCTTAACAGAAAAACCAGTTCCAAAGTGGCTCAGGCTACCTGTAAACTGTGAGCCCCTTGCGTAACCGAAGCTCGGGGACTGTGTGGGGATGGGGCACACCTGGGTGATTCACGGATGGGCTTGTGGAAACGGGAATAAAATGCACAGGAACAGGCACCTCACCGCCAGCCCTGTACACAGCTCTCTCCTGGTAGAAAGGAGGCGAGGGACAGGAGCTGCTTGGCCTCAGGCCCTCCCTGCCAGGCCTGAGTAGGACTAAGAGGCTTGGGAGGTTGGGGGCCTCCCTTCACCATGGACCCAACAGCCCAGGAGCTGAATTCCTGGGGCCACTTGGGAACCCAGTTCCCTGGCTTGGGTTGATCCTCAGGTCTTACGTCTGGGTGAAATCTGACAGGCGACTACACTACTCAACCCAGCTATGGCCTTGGTGCCATTGCTCTCTGACTGCAGAGGGCAAAAGGGCATGGAGGGGGTTTTCCCCAAGCTGTCAGACAGCATTTGCTGAAGGGGTGAAGGCTTGGTTCTGCATTGGCCACCTGCCGACTCTCACATCTCTGGAAAATCACTCTGAACATGATTTTTGAAAACAGCTGTGTAATTAAAGGTTTAATGATGTTGAACCATTCCAGTATCCTGCAGATGTGTGTATATATGAGAGTGGGGGAATAAAACATCTTCATTTGCACTCTGAGAGGTAAACGCACACTATTCATCTCTGGATTTTTCTCCATCTCTCCACCTGACCCCCAAATTCACAGTGACTGGAAACTGGTGGCTTTGGGCTGACTCAGGGCTGGCCAGAATACCCTGGGAAGACTGTTTCTGAGGCCCTTGGCTCTGAGCAGGGCCATTGCACAGGCTCCCTCGCGGGCAGCAGGGGCCATCTGCTCCTCTGGGTCTGGGCTAGAGCGGGTGTGCTTGGCTTTTCGTTTGTCAGGCTCTGCCAGGCGTCAGTAGTCCTCGCACATTCCAGGTTTTGGGAAACACTTGTGCATTTATGTACTGGCTCTGGTTTCATCACATAGTATTGTCATGCCTTTACACACATCATTCTCTAGCCATCCCTTTATTTTAAACAGAAATATGACCATTTTCTAATCCACTGGTAGGCAGGGTGCAGACAAAGCATTCTCAGCTGTGTGTGAAGGCCGAATGCAGTCGGGACGTGATTCCTACTTTAGCTTCAGAGTTCGCTCCATCTCTTTCCTGGGTTTTCGAGTTACGCTTCTCAGCACCCGCCGCTTCTACGGCAACACGCACCGTTCCCTTCGATCAGCACCGCCCCTTACTGCCTTCGTTCCACGCAGTTGTGTATTCATACAAGGCTCATCCTGAAGAAAGAGTTCAGCAGATACAAAAAGCTTGGAAAACCTGCGGGTGAGCTGGGAGCTCCATCGCCCGCGCGCTGCCCTTCGCCTGCTTCCAGGGGTCGGGACGAGCGCTAAAGCAGGCGCAGAAACCCGACCCACCCTCCTCCATGCGAGCGGACCTCCGCCGCTCGGCTCCGAGGCCCGACTGGCCGCGCCTTCCCTCCGCAGGCCACCTTGGCACTGGACTGTGCTGCCCACTGCTGGTCTTTGTAGGGGTGGCACAGGCGCCTTCGATCACCAGATCCTTTTGTCCTTCGGGTGCCCCGTACTGCCGTCTCCCCGAGCGACCCGCTCCCTGCGAGCGTCAGAGGGCGGGGCCATGTGGGCCCTCGGCTCTTAAAGGGGCCGAGGCGGCGGAGGCAGCAACGCTAGAGGCAGCGTGGGACGCGCAGTCCGATCAGGTTCGGGAAGGGACTGTGGGGCCGGAAGGGCGGGCTCGCGAGGGCCTGGGTGGTCTACGGGGACCGAACGAGAGTTGGGGGGCTGGGCTGTGTTCTGGGCAGAGTATCGCCAAAGCGGGCCCGCTCCAGCTGCCACACTGGGGCGGCCCGGGGTCATTCATTCCCAGTCTGGGGACGCTTTGCGCGGCCCCCTCCTCGCCGTGGCCCAAATCCCTGCCCGAGACCCAGCGAGGAGGGGTCCCACTCATTATGCAGACTGGGAAAATCGAGGGGGCGACAGCTGACCTGGGTCGCCCCTCGGGCCCGGGGCGGGTTCGCTTCACCAACCTTCCTGCCTCCCAGTGCACCCTCCGCGACCGCTTTCTGGAGATCCGTACGGTGCGTGGATCTGAGCGGGAAGGGGGTAGGGGAGGCTTCGACATCCGGAGCAGAGTCCAGCGGGAAGCAGCTGGGAGAAGGGCGAACTGCTTGCTTGGGTTAGGGGCTGGCCTGGGAGCCTAGGAGCCTGGAGATCCCCATTCTAGCCCAGTTATCACTAGCTGTGTGACCGCAGGCGAATTACTTTAGTCTGACTTTAGTGACCCGCTCTGTAAAGTGCCAGTGATAGTACCTGCCTCATCAGGATACTGGGAGGGATTCAGGGAAATAATGCAAAAGTGCCCAGTACACCGCGGGCGCTCCGCCAAATTGGTTGGAGCTGTGTGAACCCTGGAGGCAATTAAGGCAGCCTGGAGGAAGGCAGCTTCGAGCAGGGCCGCCGCGAATGAAAGACCTCAGTGTTTGGGGCTTACCACTCCCTCCACCCCCTCTGGCCACGAAGTTTGTTCAAGGCGGGGTGCACACCTGGCAGTGAAGTAGGCTCCAAGGCCACGTCTACACCGGCCAGCCCAGTGCTGCCTAGAGTTGGGCGGGATCCTTAGGTCCAGACCGCGAGTGTCCCGGCTGGCCCAGGCAGGGGCAGAGGCTTAGCCGGCCTGGCTGACCTGGGGTGGGGTGGGGCCAATGCCAGGAAAGCAGTGCTGCAGCCCCAGAGCTGGGCGCAGCCTGCCTGGCAAAGGACCCCACCCTGAGGCTGGCTGGTAAGTTTCCTGCTTCCTCCCATTTGACCCTCGAGGGAGAGTAAGGCAGGGGGGCTGTGTACAACGGGAGCCCAGGAGACAGTTTATACCTAGTTATAGGGAACCTATCCGTGTGAAATGTGGACTGTTGCTCAGCTTTGATGCATGTGGCGTGCAAGAAACAATCCTTGGATGGGTCTCCCATGGGGAATCAGGCATGCATTGTTCCTAGGCTGCTTTGAAACTTGCTCTTGCAAAAATTCCCTCACCTGGGATGGAGACAGCAGTTTACTTTGATTTGGACCAGACGTCCAAAGTACATGTGTAACTAGCTAAGCCACCTCTCCACTTTGTATTTTTTCTTTGAAATGATTAGCAACATTCTTTCCTTTGTAATCTATAATAGTTAACCACCTAAAGCAAACTTATGCATAGTAAATGAGGACCATCCTGAATGTGATGTACCTGGAGTTTCAATAAAAGCCTGTCGAGGCAAGGGGTAGCGGCCTTCTCTCTCTCTGAGAGTCGGCCACACAGGCTGGCCACTCTCTTTATCATTTAGAGATCGGCCACACATCCCTTTTCTCCACCGGATTCCTTTAGCCCGCGTGAATTTGTGCATCACTTGTCCGGGGATACAGGACAAGCATTCCACAACACGCAGTCCTACCGGACGGGACCACAACACCTAGTGATGGCAGAAGGACTGGGAAGACCTGAGTCTGAGCAGACAAAATCCCTTCCTGGGCTCTGGGAGTTCCAGTGCTGCCATATGCTGCCATATCGGCTTCTGCCTAGAACTGTTCAGTTCCCAGACACCTTGGGGAAGAAGTGTGGGGCCTTAGATTCCATCTTCCCAACCCAGGGCCACTTGAGTCTAGAAAATACGGCACCTGTGTGGGTCTCCCCACCTGTACCATGCAACAGGCCTTTAAAATCACCATCATGGCATTTGTACAATAAGTTCCATGTTATAGAGATGGAAACTGAGGCAAAGAGAAATGTAAGTGATGTCTAAGACCAGAAAGTGACGGTATCCAAACTTGGACCAGCGCTGATTCCAGAACCACCCTATTAACTGGGACACACTACTGCCTCCCTCCGAGACCAGATTTCCGTTGGAAGGAAGCCCTGAGTGGCCAGTGCAAGCCACTTCTGAGACTCTGTGTCCTGGGCCAGGTGCGATGGCAGAGAAGGTGCTGGTAACAGGCGGGGCTGGCTACATTGGCAGCCACACGGTGTTGGAGCTGCTGGAGGCGGGCTATTCGCCTGTGGTCATCGACAACTTCCATAATGCCATCCGTGGTGAGTGCGGGTGTGGGGCTGGGGCTTCTGGAGCGGCCGAAGGACAACCCTGGGTTCCACCTCCAGGGGGTGTGTACCTGGCTAGTCTCCAGGACCCCATCTCCTCTGATTTTGATGGCCTCCGTGTGCCCAACCAGGAGGGGGCTCCATGCCTGAGAGCCTGCAGCGGGTTCAGGAGCTGACAGGCCGCTCTTTGGAGTTTGAGGAGATGGACATCTTGGACCAGGCGGCCCTGGAACGTCTCTTCAAGAAGGTGGGGGGCTTGGCAGGCAGAGGGCACCGCCACGGGCCGAGACCTGTGAAGCAGCGTCTGACCCCGGCTTTGTGCCTGCCTGCAGCACAGCTTTACGGCAGTTGTCCACTTTGCGGGGCTCAAGGCTGTGGGCGAGTCAGTGCAGAAGCCTCTGGATTATTACAGAGTTAACCTGACAGGAACCATCCAGCTCCTGGAGGTGAGATGTGGGGCAAGGACAGACACTGGGAGGCCCCTCGCCAGGCAGGCAGTGCCAAATGCAGTAAGTAAGGAGGTTGAGTCAGGCAGAGCCCAGAGCTGTATCTCCTTGGACACATCTTTCTTTACCTCTCAGCCTCCGTCTCCCCATCTGTAACTAGGAGTGCCCGTATGTGGACCCCACCCACCTGTGAAGGAGTAAGGGGCTGGGAGTAACAGGGGAGGCAGAGGCCACTGACACCTCCTCCCCACGGCCAGATCATGAGCGCCCACGGGGTGAAGGACCTGGTGTTCAGCAGCTCAGCCACTGTGTATGGGAACCCCCAGTACCTGCCCCTGGACGAGGCCCACCCCACGGGTGGTTGTACCAACCCATATGGCAAATCCAAGTTCTTCATCGAGGAAATGATCCGGGACCTGTGCCAGGCAGACAAGGTGAGGGAACCCAGCCCTGGCTCTGCGCCTGTGAGCCTGAGGATGGGATCCGAGGCAACCCCCACCAAAGAAGCTAGGGCTCAGGAAGCAGCAGCGACTGCCCAAGGTTACAGCACCTGGGGGAGGACCCAATCCCCCTACCCCTTTCTAGGGATAGAGAACAGGCATGGGGGGTTAGAGGTAAAGGGCTTTGGATTGAGTTGGGACACAGCCTGCACCCTCACCCCCACCCCGACCTGTGTCCCACAGACCTGGAACGCGGTGCTGCTGCGCTACTTCAACCCCACGGGTGCTCACGCCTCAGGCCGCATTGGTGAAGATCCCCAGGGCGTCCCCAACAACCTCATGCCCTACGTCTCCCAGGTCAGGAAGAAGTGGCGGGACGGGGGTTGTCCTAGGTTTTAGTATAGCTGGTGCTGAGGGCCTGGGAAGAGCTGACCTGACCTCCATCACCCCAGGTGGCGATTGGGCGACGGGAGGCACTGAATGTCTTTGGCAATGACTATGACACAGAGGATGGCACAGGTGAGCCCAGGATGAGGATCCAGGAGTGGGAGTCACCAGGGAGACTGAGGTGGCACAAACCATACTAAGCCCTCCCACCCAACCGACTCCTCTGCAGGCGTCCGGGATTACATCCACGTGGTGGATCTGGCCAAGGGCCACATCGCGGCCCTGAGGAAAGTGAAAGATCAGTGTGGCTGCCGGGTAGGGAGAGAAAGAAGTGAGGGAGGGGAGGTGGAGCTCCGGGCAAATGGGGCCCAGAGGGTGGTTAGGCCAGCCCCTTCCATGGTACCTGTTCTCTCCTGGGCAGATCTACAACCTGGGAACAGGCACGGGCTATTCGGTGCTACAGATGGTCCAGGCCATGGAGAAGGCCTCAGGGAGGAAGGTAGGCATCCACCCTATCCCACCCCAACTCCCAGCAGTAGACGGCCCCTCCCACTAGCCTACCTGAGGGGCACTGCCACCTCTACCCAGCCTGCCTGAGTGCTGTGTGCCTGCAAAAGGTCCTGCCCCGATCTCCATTCCTTGAGGGTCTAGTCAGAAGCTGGTTGTGTGAGGCCACGGCTGGCTAAGCTATGACTGTCCCCTCTTGCAGATCCCATACAAGGTGGTGGCACGGCGGGAAGGTGACGTGGCTGCCTGTTATGCCAACCCGAGTCTGGCCCTCCGGGAGCTGGGCTGGACAGCAGCCTTAGGGCTGGACAGAATGTGTGAGTGCTTGCCCCACCCCTGGGAGACAGCCAAAGGCCAGGAGGGGCTGGCTGGGTCTGGATGTGCCCCGAGGTGGCGGTGGCCCTGCATTCCAGTGTAGATCCTGATCACGCGCCTCACCTATCACAGGTGAGGATCTATGGCGCTGGCAGAAGCAGAATCCCTCAGGCTTCAGCACACAGGTCTGAGACCCTCTCCTACCACAAACCAGAAAAGAGAAGCAACTGCCTGCCTGCCAGCATCTGGCAGGAACCCAGGGGCCTGAGAGCCTGCCCCACCTCAAACCCCAGCAGGCCTGTTCAGCCCACAGGCATGAGGCCAAGGGCTCCGTGGATCAGGAGGCAGGGGTCTCTAACTCTTCTCCTCCACAGGGTCTGGGAACACAGGGCCCACCAAGAAGCAAGTGTGGGAGGTAGGGCCCCGAGACAACATCCCACTCCCAGGCACTAATTTATACTGTTATAAAGGCACTCTCCAAAATATTTAAAATAAAAAGTTTTCTTATGCTGGAGCATTTTCTCACACATGGTCTCGCCCTATCCCTTGGATAGAACCAGCCAGGCCTGAGAGTTGAAGCAATTTCTTTAATTTTATCGGAATCCAGGACACAACAAGAAAAACACCCAAACCCACACGGAGACAGAAGACGAGACACAACTCCTCCCCCACCTCCCCTGGCCCTGGAATGGGGACAATGTGAGGGTGACACAGCTCAGGGAGACCTTGAGCCTCGGTCCAGCCCTGCAGGCTCCAGGCCTGCAGGGAAGATAACAGGGAAACAGGGCCCAGCCCCCGAGTCAGAAAGGGCTGAAGGAAGGCCCCCTCCAAGGACTCTGCCCCCTCACCAACGCTGCCCAGTAGCGGGTAGCCCACAGCAGCAAGGGGGCCTGGGGTCACGGACACATTCATGATTGAGAAGCAGCTGGAGTGGAGGCAGGAGAGACACACGATTATCTCGGGCAGAATCAGTTGGGAGAGGGTAGATGGGGCCTGGGAGGGCCCCTTGGGCCAAACCCTGAGGTCACAGGAGGGGGCCCAAAGCGGGGCTAGTGAGTGAGGTCCTGAGTGAGTGGGTCAGCGGCTGGGCCCCTTCTCCCGCTGCCTACAGCCCCTCCAGTACTGCTGCCAGGAGGCCCACCTCCAGGGAAATGGGAGAAGAAAGCAGCCCAACCCCTGCTGCAGGCAGCTAGGCGACTGGAGCCAGGAAGGAAGGCCTGCCTGCCCCAAAGGCCTGTGGGAAGAGGACAGGTCAGGGAAGGTGGGGACAGGGACTCGACCGGCTCAGATCCAAGATGGTGCCACGCGTGCTAGGTCCCCTATGAGCTGGGGGGACTGCGCTGGGGGCCAGCAACTCTGGTTAGACAGGAGGCAGGAGCTTCTCAAGAAACTCCTTCACAGCTGCCATCTCCTGGAAGGGAGGGGGACTGTGAGAGGCTCCTGGTTGGAAGGAGGAAGGAGAGGGGCAGGAGCAGAAAGGGGCCCTTTACCACTGACCTGAGGACAGGAGCCGTGCATGACACCTGGGTAAGTCTTGAACTGGACCCTTGCAGGTGTGACGACAGACCGGAGCTTCTCGGCCGTCAGGGCCCCAAACCGTACGGGAACCATGGGGTCCAGCTCCCCGTGGCACTGAAGGATGGCCAGGTCCTTGGCACTGCCGTTGGCTGCCTGTGGGTCAGACAAGACTCAGAGGGCAAAACCAGTGCTTGAGCACAATTCCCATGCCACAAGAAGACTCAGAGGACAGGAGAGGGGTCACAGAGACGCTCACCTGGGGGAAAGCCCGGTGCAGAGGCAGCCAACAGCTCAATGCCACAATGCCAGCCAGAGGGTGGGGGCAGGTGAGGGCGGTGTAGAGGGACAGGGCCCCGCCCTGGAGGGCAAAGAGAATGAGAAGTCAGTCATGAGGGCACAGCCCACCTACCCACCCCCACCACCCCCTCTCCCCTCACCTGTGAAAAGCCTCCCAGGACAATCCGATTGGCAGGGATCCCATTCTTCATTTCATGCTCAATCAAGGCCTTTACTGGGGGGAGGGGGTAAGAATGGGTGGGGGGAAGCTGCTAGAGGGGCCCCAGGAAGAGAGCAGAGAGAGGTACTGCCCAGTGTTTTCCTGGAGGGGTGGCGGTGGGAGGAGGGGACATGCCGGGGAGGGGCTAGGGCCTTACTATTCTCTGCTGCCTTCTTGATGCCAGCCTCGTCCTCAGGGGCATCCGGACTCAGCCCCATCAGGTCAAACCTGGGAAACAGAGGCACTGGCAGCTACAGGAAGACCCCGGCCAGCCCCCTACGGCTCTTCAGCTCCCATTCTGCCACTCCCCAAACTCACCAGGAGGGCATCACCATCTTCATATTGAGTGTCACAGGGATCCGAGGCCTGGGGAAGACAGCAAGAAGGGTCATCATGCTCCAGAGGGATGAGGAAGCCATAGCAGTGAGCCCAGGAGGGGGCAGAGCAGCCCCTGGGGGCCCCTCCCAGCAGGCAGTGACTGTGTTTAAGGTGTTGCCAGGCAACCTGCCACGTGGGGCTTGAAGCTGTGGTTAAAGCATCAGCAGTAGAGAGAAGAGAAGCAGAGCCCAGCACTCAGCTCGCCAGGGTTCCTGCTCAAATCGGTGAGTACTTGAGGAAGGGGAACAGGGGGTCCTGGTTCTAGAAGGACTCAGGTCTGGGAGACCTTGGGCTGGGGCTGGACCTCATTCCTGGGGGCTCCACAGGAGTAAAGGCTGAAAATGATACTTCTGACTGCCCTGGGTGCAGGCCCCAGGATGCAGCTGGCAGGAGAGAACAGACCCGGGACCACAGGATCCCCACCCCCACATCTGATTCCCATCCTCAGCCCCTCCCTTGCTAGGGTGACACTCACGCATGGGGACAGATGTACTTGACGTGAGGAAGCCGGATGGTGGAGAGGGCGTCAGCCCAACTGTGCCTGTAGGAGGGAAGGGAGAAAAGGCAACGTTGTGGAGAGGGAGAAAGGAAGGGCACAGGCCTCTGCAGCCCTGCCCACTGGGTCAGGCCCCACCTCCCAGGGAACACTCACTCCCCAGTTCTCTCACCCTGTGTCTCCAAGTCCATGTAAAAAAATAACCTGGAAAAGAATGAGACGAGAAATGGAGAAGAGGGCCATCCTCACCTTGCTGTAATTTCTTACTGTCCTCCAACTTCTGGCCACCCCTCCCTGTCCCCCATGGACCTGGGTGGGGGGACTCAGGTAGCAGCCAAACAGGTTATTATCCACCCCTCACCCCCGACCTCCTGGCTCTAGGCTGCTCCCTTCTCATCATTGCCACCTCCATTTTTCCCATACTCCCCTGGCCAGTTCCCCAGCCGGCCTGGGGGCTTCTGTGGGTATGTCGGTGAGGACCCCTTACCGCAGCCGTTTCCCGCTCAGCTCCAGACACAGTGGCAGCATCGGTGAGCAGGGGCACAGACATGGTGTTACCACACATACACTGCAAGGCTCCAGGCTGGGGCCTGTGCAAATTCAGGGGACTGGTCAAGAGCAAGCCTGGGCAGAGGAGAGACTCCCGACACAGGGACAGAGGCTCAAACCCAGGGCCCACACAGCACCCCAGGTTCTGTCCTGGGCACAAAGAAAAGGAAGACAAGAAATCCCCAACTAGAGCAAGTAGGAAGTTTGCCTCTGTTCTAGAGATGAGAAGCAGAGGTGCCCCCTCTAGTGCCCCTGGTACTGGTCACCACACAGCCTGAACTTGCTGGAAATGGACAAGAGGCAGGGTTTAGGGACTGTGGGGGAAGGGAGCCAGGACATCCCCTGCAGCCTTCCCTTCACCTAACAGTCCTCAGCAGGTGGCTGCCTCCTCCCAGCTCTCCAAGCAACCCCCTTCTCTAAAGCCTTCGGGTCCCTTCCTCCCCAACTCCCAGCCCTACTGGGAAATGAAGGGGAGAAAAATGGCAGAGAAATAAGCTTCCAGCTTCTACTCCCCCATCCCCACCCCACACACATTTTCTCCAACTTCTCACCCATCCAGCCCCCACCCAGCCTTCATAGCAGTTTCTAGCCCAGCCATTCCCAGAGCCCCTGGGCTGCCCATGTCCCCAGAAAGCACAGAGGCCACCATCCATATCCTAACTGGTGCCCCATGTCCCCCTCAGTGGGACTTCAAATGGGTCCCTCAGCTTGACCACGCTCTGGGACTCCCAAACACACAAAAGAATGTCAGGCTGGCTGGCTCCTCACCATCCTTCACATCCTTCAAACTACCCAGAAGCTTCTGCTACCTGCCCCTAAGTGCCTACCCTTCCCGGCAGCTCCACCCTCCCAACTGGCTTCCACTTTCCATTTCTGATCCCGAGTGTACCTCTCCACAGTGGGATCCCTCACCTCTGACCCTAGGGTCCCCCTTCCCACAAGAGAATACACTTTTCTTTCTAAGCTGGGATTCCCTCCCTTCCCTACTGAGCGACTTCCACCTCTCCTCCGAGTTCCCCCTTCACAGAATGGTGCCCCACCCCGACCTAGGGTCTCCCTCCTCATCGTAAAAACTTTCCACCCGATCCAGGATCTCCCACTCCCCATAATGGTAACTTCTGTTCTAAGGGCCGCCCCTCCCTACGGTGACATTTTCTACCTTGACCCAGGACCCGCTCCTGCCTACAGAGTGGCGTTCTACCTTCGACCCTGGGGAGCCCCCGCCCCACAATGGGATCTTCTACTTTCGACCCAAAAAGTCCCTCTCATCACACCCGGACCCCCACTTCTTACCCCTCTTTACCCCCAAAGTCCCCAAGACTGGCCAGCGCCTCCTCACACCTCACTCCCCACCCCCATCTCTCACAACTGCGGTTCCCCTCCCCACTCGCCGGGACCCTCGTTGTGGTCCAAGCTCTCCCAGTGCCCTTGCTCTGCCTGCGGGTAGGAGACCAGGGTACCTTCACTCCCTGGGGCTTTCGAGACCTCTCGGGCGATCCTCCTCTTTCTCCGGCACAGACACACTCTCTTCCCCCTCCACCGCCCCCGCCGGAACTTCCGTTCGAGTCCCGGGAACCCAGCCATCGCGCTACCGGAAGTAGCCTGGCCAGCAGTACGGAACCCGGAAGGGGGCTTCGGGCTTTCACCAGATAGGAGTTGCCATGTTGGATAGCGTGGGGCCACTCCCCATAATTAAGCCCCGGAGTCACCTGCAGAATTCAGGCAGTGCATCTGAGACACCCATTTGCTGCCACCACCCACGCCCCTCATAGAGGAAGGCTATCCGGAGGGAGAGGCACTACTCACAAGAGCATGAAGTTGCCCACCTTCTCATCCCCATAGGCCACACTTTATTATGGTCTTGGGTAGCCACCACTGGCTTTCACGCCCTAACCCAGGGTCATGGACGGAGCCTTTAAAGATCCTTAGAAACCATCTACTCCTCCAGTCTTATTTTAAAGTTGAGGAAACTGAGGCACACGAGGGGAAGTAAATAGCAATCTCGGGGTTACGCTGTGATGCCACCTCTCTGCACCTGCTTTCTGGGCTATAAAACGGCAATAATAACCGCCCTGCCTACTTCACAGCTTCGCTGGCAGGCGCAAATGAGGTCATGCGGAAATGCTTAATACACATAAAATCAGCGTGAGGCCTTAATGACTCTTAAAAAGAACCCTGGGAAAACAACAAAGGCCACGTGGCAGGACAGCCGGACAGGCATGGCAGTGTCGTTCAGCTCGGCCCTGGACAAGCAATGGCAGGAAGGCAGTGCACAAAATACCACCATGAGGGGCTTCAGTCATCAAGAACAAAAAGGGCTTCATTCGGGCCCTGGAGGCACCCTGTGCTCTCTGCTGCACTGGAAACGTGGAAAAGGGGATCAGGCTCCACAGCGAGGCCGAAAGGGGAAGCAGAATGAGTTGAAGTACCACGTCCCTGAGAGACTACGTGGGCATCTGCCAACAGGAAATGAATCATGCTCTTCTCTTAGCAGCTTGGGACTCATTCTTTCAGCACAACCCTACTAGGCTGTCTTCGAGCTGACAACAGTAAACTTCGAGGTCCAACAAAGCACTTTTTCCCAGGGTAAGAGGCAGTCTAGTCTTAAGTGTTCAACAGGTCAGAGACAAAGGATTCTGAGCAGGAAAGCTTTGGGTCTAGAGGACCACAGCAAGCCAAGGACCCAGGATCGGAAAGGGGGTGAGTGGTTGGAGACAACACTGCTGTTCCCACTCTCAACAGAATCCCTGCTGGATCTCTCATGGAAAAATGAACCATTCTTCCTGCATCCCTCATCTCCTGAGAGACTGTGACACTTTCAGCAAATTCTTCAGAGGCTGCCTGTGATAACTGCTTCAATTAGTAGAATTAATGAAGGGCTTTTCTGCCTTAAGATTTCTAAATTTTTATTTGATTTTAGAGAGAACAGAAACATTGATTTGTTATTCCACTTATGTTTCCCCCCACTTCAAATCAAAAGGTAATCCTTTTATTTTTATCTCAAATAGATCTAACAGAAATAAAGAGGCTGAGGAATAGGACCCTTAGTGCATCAAGAATTGCATTTACACTGTGGTTGATTTCAGGCCTGCATTTTAGAAATGTTGAGGCTCCACAAAGCTTGGCGGTGGCAGGCTTTACATAGGGCAGGCTGGATAAACAGTGGGTATAACCTCCTAACAGTGTGGGCCAAACCCTGGGGAGTTCTCTCAAGAGGATCAGATTCAAAACTAATTCCTATTATCAATTATTTCTATTTCCTGCAAGGGAAAGAATATTAACCATTTGAAATCCTCTTTGTGGATAACTTACATTTCTCTCCAATTTCTGTCCTGATTTCAAAATTCAAGTCCAAAGTCCTGAGTCCACCTTCAGACTGCAGGTGCTGCTCACTTACTTTCCTCGCTCTCATTTCTTCTGATGAGACCCAGAACCTGTTCCCCCTTATTTACATTTATTATCTACCTGGTCCAAAACAACAAATTTCAAAGTTATATACAGTTCCCAGGAAAGTAAAAGTTTCATCAGTACTATCAAGAACTCAAAAGAATACACAAATATTAAGTCTGGCAAGGATTTATTAGGAAGTGTATTAGTCACAGTGAATAAAAAGCCGTGGACAGAAGAACTGAGATCTCCAAATTCTGGCACTGGGCTTACAAAACTAGAAGCTAGTAAACTTTGAGGATCTTACCTTGATCAGACACCCACAAACACAGAAATGAGATGCCCATGTTCTCCCTGGGCTGCTTACCTAGGCAGCAAGAAAAAAGACCTTCTCCTCAAGCTATTAATTAAGCATCATGAGAGTCCCACTCTTCCAGCTGTAACCATGGGACACTGGTGCGTGACCGACAACCCCAAGCTGGGCACCTTGACAAGAATGCTGCATGATGACAGGGAGAAGGAACACGCAAGGACAAGTATCTCTAGTTGGAGACCCTCCTGATGGCTAATATGAACACAATCTTGAGGCTTTACAAAGTTTACTGCAGCCCATTGAAAAATAGTCACACAAAAACCCTGCCACAAAACAAGACACTTGGAATCCCATGGCCGCACTGACCGGAAAGGCAGGCATCATCTGTGACCGCCAGATGCTGACCAAACCAAGACCCAGTGTCCACGGGGCCCTAGAGAACCATGACTGTCCCTTGGCACCCACACAAGCTTCCCGGGGGTACGGTGTCCTCCACAGGCCAAGTTTCTACAGCAAGCCTCAAAGACAAAGCTTGGCAGAGGCTGACAGCCACCTCTCTCTGGAGCCCCGTCTCTTTGTCTTTCCCCACAGTTGTCATACATCTTCACCGATGCAGGGCCTTGGGGGGAGCCTTGGCCAGCCTTTAGGAAATGAAGTGTGTCTGTGGGGTGACCTGATGGACGCTGTGGTCTGCCGGGTTGGCCGACGCTTCATAATTGCAGACGGTCACCTCATGTCGGCGAAACTGCGAGGAAAGGGAGAGCTAGGTCAGCCGGCTGTTTTCCAAAGACACACTGGAGCTGTCCCTATTGGGGTCCATTTCTAGAAGTCATTGCATTGCCTACTCTCTTCCCCTTTCTGATACTTTTTATCTTGAGAAGGCTGCAAAGATCATTACCAATCGTTCACCCCATAACTTAGAAGACTCATTCCCTCACTACACTGGAGTATTGGCACCGTGAGAAGAGGACCTTGTCTATCCTGTCATTTCATCTCCAATGCCTGCAACAAGAGAGGTTATCAAAAATGTTGAATGGAGCCCTGGCTGGTGTGGCTCAGTGGTTGAGCACTGGCCTGCAAACCAAAGGGTGGCCGGTTCGATTCCCAGTCAGGGCACATGCCTGGGTTGCAGACCAGGTCCCCAGTAGGGGGTGTGTCAAAGGCAACCACACACTGGTTTCTCTCCCTCTCTTTCTCCTTCTCCTCTCCTCTCTAAAAATAAACAAATAAAATCTTTAAAAAAAAATGTTGAATGGAAAAAAATGCTGACTGAGGACACAAATTTAAAGTGAAAAAGTGAATTGATATCACCTATATTATTTCAAACCCCCTTAAAAATACTTACAGCCTCTCAAGTGAGAGGAGCAGTTTACAATGATAAAACCAGGAGAAATTATAAACAGATTGGGAGCAATTAAGGTCTCAACTTGCTCCATTTCCTTTCCTTAAAGCTCCCACTGCCACGGCATGCAGACACACACACACACGCCCTGGGAGGGCACTAACATCTCCAACCCCATCTTACCTCAGTCCATTCTCCTCTCAGGCCAATATAAAAGACCTTTGTGGTATCTGCTCCAAAGTTTTTTGAAATATGAATTGAGAGATGATAGACATTTGTAAAACGAGATATTCTAGAGGATAAAAAGAGCGGAGAGAGAAGACATAGGTTAGAGTTCAATGAACATCTCACCAGAACGTCAAAAACCATTCCAGCTCCAGCTGGTGGTAAAACCCAGGCAAAGTCAGAGAACATTCTTGGGGCATTACGTCTCATTCTTCTCCTTTGAACAAGCAATGGATTCCATGAACATTTACCGAGCATCTGCCAGATCCTGCCCAAGGCAAGAGGGATAGAAAAATGATTCGACACTGCCCCTGTCCTCAAGGAGCAGGATAAGAAATGCTGTATGACCAAGGAGAGATTCTTTGCTGACCTCACCTTAGGAAAAAGAGAGAACTAGTGAAGAAATAAGGTGGCCACATGTGACGTGGGCTGCTATAAGCCAACTATGCACAGAGGAATTCTAAAAACATCTTTCCTAAGACCATCCCTGAGGTCATTCAGATCTGCCAATTGCTTACAAGTTAACAAATCTATGGCTTGCATCCAATCTCTGTCTAAAATCGACCAAGCCAAAGATCAAGCTTCCTGCACTGTCTCAACTTGTTTCTGATGCCACGAGAGCAGGAGACGGCCAAAAATAAACGGCAAGCGCAGCAGCAAGTGCTAATGCACGTAGCTCACTCTGCAAATGACGGAGGACCTGCTCTTCCTCAGAAGCCACAGAACACCTAAAACCTCTATAATTTTATTAACCAATGTCATCCCAAGAAATTCAATTAAAAATAAATAAATCCTGAAATTAAAAAAACAAAAAGAACAAAAAAGTCACAGAGTGGAAGACAGGCCCAGCGCTTACTTTGTAGCATATTCTAATTCTCCTGTAAGATCTCGGTTCAGACTAAAGGTCTGTTCTGGCTCCCTGTCTGTATCATCAAAGGACATCTGTGGAATGTTCTTGTACCTGAGAAAAGGGAAGAAAATAAAGAAATGTGCATATCACATTTTTTAGGTTTTTTAAATTTCCCACGGACTCAACTGCCTTCAGTTCTATCAAAAAAGAGATCAAATTTTGAAAACGGCATTTTACTGGCATTTGAACACAAATATCTTTAATCCAACAAGAACTGAAAATTGCAACATAAGCCAATGGCATCTTTGAGTGGGTTAGGGTCACATGAGCAGCAATACACAAAGACAGAGCTCAAACTAGGTCGCAGGCAGCCAATGCATGGAGAAAATAAGCAACTCAGCACATTCAGACCAAGCTGAGGATGTTTAAATAAAGCAGCTTACTCATGGGGGGAAATACCTTGGCAGAAACATATTAAACACAGTTAAGAGATAAGATCAGGTAACCCCTCGCTCAAGCACTTTTTTGTGTTCAAAATTATTCTATATACTGAATCATCTTACAATTCTTTAAAAAATACCATTTGGGGATTTGTTTTGAAAAAAGCACAAAAGGCTGCAAACTCACAAAAGGCTTTTGGAAAGTCAAGTAAAATTGCTAGTGAAGAAAAGATTTTTCAAAGAAACCACTGCCTCCTCTATCTACCCCTAACTCACAAATTCTAAAGAACTGAGCCACAGTCTTCCCCACAACAACCTCTAGAGTATTTTATTAACACACCCACGTAGGAGGGGGCCTAGAACTTAACTGCAACGAAATGCATGTAATTTAAGAACACAAATGTTTGTGTCAAAGTGTTTCTAAGAATGAGGCGCAGAATAATAACAGTGAACATTTATGAGCAGCATTAGGAGAAGCAGTATAGCACTGTACAGGGGCCGGCAGAAGTTAGGCCTGCTCGAGTATGGTTGGTAGGGTGATGGTAAGGGTGTAATAATTTACAGTTTTAATTTGAACATTTCGCCTAAAATGTCATATGGTGTGCTTGAGTGTGACATTGTTAGGTTACAGAATTGCATGCTGATGATTTTGTAATAAAGATTCTGTAACAAAAAAAGGGTGCTATTTGTGCCAGGCCCTGCAGTTAAAAAGCCTTGTCTCTGGAACCAGACTTCCTAGGTTTAAAGACTGACTCTGTCACTTACCAGCTGTATAATTTTGGGGAAGTGATTTAACCTCTCTGTGTCTGTTTCCTCATCTGTAAAATGGGCATGGTGATGTACATATTCTGTATAGTTAATGTGGAGATAAAAACCTAATTAATTCTGAGAAAGATATCTTTTGAAAAAAGTTTTACTATAAGAAATTTCAAACACACACAAAATGTGAAGCACTGTGGTATAGTGGTGGGCACAGCTGCTTTTCAAACACTCACAGAAGCAGCGAGAACAATCTAACAAATCTCCCTATACTTACCACTCAGCTTCCATAGTCCGCATTATGCCAATTTTGCCTACCACCCCCATTCTGTTTGCACATGATATTTTAAAGCAATTCCAAACATCATTTCTTCATAAACATGTCAGTATGTATCTCTAAAAAATACTTCTTTTTTAAAAGATTTTACTTATTTATTTTTAGAGAGAGGGGAAGAGAAGGAGAAAGAGAGGGAGAGAAATTGTGTGGTTGCCTTTCACGTGCCCCCTACTGGGGACCTGGCCCGCAACCCAGGCATATGCCCTGACCGGGAATCGAACCAGCAACTCTTTGGTTTGCAGCCCGCCCTCAATCCACTGGGCTACACCAGCCAGAGAGAAAGACTTCTTTAAAAAATACCTAACTTATCATTTAACAAAAATTAACAAGAATTCTTTAATATCATGGAACACGTAGTCTGTGTTCAAATTTCACTAATTTAATTCCCAATTTCACTCTTCTGGATATTTCAATGGCATGTCATAGTTAAATAGACAATATTTTTTCCTTTATTAATGGTACATAAAATAATGGTGCATTTTACAATCCATGACATCTTAGATTCAATAAAGTACAATATGTAAAGTACTTAAAACTGAAGGCTCTCTAAGTATGTGCACCTGGTCTCCAAAAATTGGACACTTACTGCGTTCTAGACTCATTCTAAGCTCTTTACATGTTTTGGTTTTTTAAGATTTTATTTATTTACTTTTAGAAAGAGAGGAGAGAGTAAGAAAGGGAGAGAAATATCGGTGTGCAAGAAATACATGATCAGTTGCCTCTCGCACGCCCCCAGCTGCGGACCTGGTCTGTAATCCAGGCATGTGCCCTGACTGGGGGTCAAAGGGGCAACCTTTCGGTTCACAGACGGGCACTCAGTCCACTGAGCCACACCAGCCAGGGCTCTTTACATGTTTTACCTCATTTAATTCTCCTCACAGTCTCTGAGGTTTGTGCTGTTACTACCGCCCTTTAACAAGAGAAAACTGAGGTACACAGAAGACAAAGTAAGTCTCAAAGTCATGCAAGTGGTACAGAGAGAGTTCGAACTGAAGCAGTTTATTCAAGAGCCCACTCTTTAAAATGTTTTTGAAGATTTTATTAATTTATTTTTAGAGAGAGGGGAAGGGAGAGAGAAAGAGAGGGAGAGAAACATTGATGTGGGAGAGAAACTTCAATCAGTTGCCTCTCACAGGCGCCCCCAACTGGGAACCTGGCCGGGAACCCAGGCATGTGCCCTGCCTGGGAATCAAACCGGCAACATTTTGGCTCTAGGCCGGTGCTCAATCCACCGAGCCACACCAGCCAAGGCCCAGAGCCCACTCTTAACCACAAAATTTATGTTCCTACATTCAGAAAATAGGGTCAATTTCTTAAATCTGTTTTATATTGATAAAATTTTCAGAAGAAATTTTTGTATATAAAGTTTTTCTGAGCCCTGGCTAGTGTGGCTCAGTGGATTGAGAGCAGGCCTGTGAACCAGAGGGTTGCTGGTTCAATTCCCAGTCAGAGCACATGGCTGGGTTGTGGGCCAGGTCCCCAATAGGGTGGCACGTTAAAGGCAACTAATCGATGTATCTCTCTGTCTCCCACATTAATGTTTCTCTCCCACTCTTTCTGCCTTCCTCCCCCTCTCTCTAAAAATAAATAAACAAAATAAAATCCTTAAAAAAATAAATAAATAAGAGTGGTTTTCCCTTCTTTTAGGCAAGTTGTTACAAAGGGAGCACTAGCTCTGGTGGCAGCAAACCCAGTGTTGCAAGAGGTGTACAGAAGTTCGCTAACTAAAGGCCACACAAACTCAAGGGCAATAACCCCATGCCAATGAACGCACGCAAAGGTTTCAGCCGTAGGAGATGCAAGAGGAGATTCTGACGCTGACCCCAAGAGCAGAGTCATTTGAGATCTGCAGGTGGTTATTAAGAAAACTGCAAAGTCATCAACAATTGGCGGTTATAGGATGCTCTCTGAATGACTGGTGCCACAGGAGCACTTGGAAAAAAGACAAACTGTTGGTCTTAAAGACACTTAATCTCGAAAAGCTGTTAATTCAGGAAGAGATAAGTGTATCCTGATGCACAAGGCTGACATTTTTCCCAGGGGGGGAGGGGATATTGAAGCCAGTAGCAAGAACATATTGTGTTACCCTGGATAAAGAGAAAGAACTAGCCGCGTCTTGAGGGCGTGAGCCCTGGACACTTACAGTCTCATCTCAGAGGGGTGTGAGTCATCATCCTCTCCCATTATAATGATGCCTTTGAGCTTGACATTGCCTGTAAATCTGCCAGAATGCAAAAGAGATGGTTGTCAGCCTGGGTTAGAAGCTCTGCCAACTCTGGGAAAGACCCTTCCCCTTTCTGGGCTTCAGTTTCCCCAGGTGTCAACTTATCCCAGATAATTTCTAAGATCTTTTCTGCCTCAGGCATTCTGCAGCTCTAAGAAATTTGCTTGACTTTTCAGTTACCTTTCCACAAATACACAGTTCTCGTCTGGGCCAAGAAATCTCTGATGCTTTCCTCCTCAAACCCACCACAGTAATTTACCCGGTCTCTAGAACAGATGGTTCTCGACACAACCAATGAATGAGTTCTAACACAGCAAGTGGGTACCGTCTATTTAGCCCGAGGCAAGCACCAAGGAGATACTTACGGAATATTAAACAGAAGCTCTTCATCCGCATCACTTTCAACAAACTGGAGGGGAGGGGGCGGGGAGGAGAAAGCGACAAGCATTTGCTGAGAGCCCACAATTCCAGGTACCTCCTGTCCTGTCCTACAACCGGAGTGCAGCGCAAGTGAGTAGTCGACCTCCCTCGGTTTTCAGCACTTACTAACTGGACGTTGCTAAGTCGACAGCCACCGACCATCCAGACAGAGAGGGTTCTTGATGGGGATCTCATGAATGAACTTCCAGGGCCGACTGAGCCCCCGAAATTGCGTGCAAAGATCTGTGCCTAGGCGGTCCATAACTTTTAAATGGCTCTGTGACCCCGCAATGGTGAATGCTCTAGCCTGGACAACAAGCTTCAGCACCCTAGGCTGGTCTCCAGGTGATACGGTCGGGCAGCCACTGGCACTAGTGGTCAACACGTAGGAAAAACGCCCTCACGGCCATCCTCCCCCACTACCCACAGAAGCCCCGGGGCAGAACGTTGGCTGTGCCCCTTTCCCTCTCTGGGCCTCAGTTCCTTTATCTGCAAAATGGGGACATTCGATCCTGTTCGGCTCCCGAAGGGCTGGCAGGAGATGGGCACGGGAAAGCGCTTGGCAACAGGGCTGTCATTTTTAACTCCAGGAATGAGGTTGTCAGAGCGGACCGAGGTCCCGCGCGGGTCTCCGCCTCGCCCACCCCAGGCCCGGGAAGGCCCACCTTGGAGCGGTCGGCCCGCTCCTCCCACGGCTTGAAGACGCCGCGGCCGCTACCCTCGCAGCTCTCGTTGAGGCATTGCAGCCGCTCCAGGTCGATGCGCAGGTACAGGCCGTAGGCCAGGCCGCGCTGCTCCGGTGGCTCCTCACGCTCCGCCGCGCAGCGGCAGCCGCCCCCGCCGTGACTGTGGCCGTGCGACATGGCGCCGCCGCCGCCCGCGCGTGCTTTCAGCGCGGTCGCCGCCGCCCGCACCGCGCTCCCTCCGCTCCGGCCGCCAAGCGCGCCTCGGCCGCCGCGTCGTAAAAGGCGCCCCGGTGCGGCGCATGCGTCCAGGGGGGAGGGGGCGGGGCGCGGAGGGGACGGACGTTTGACGGGCCGTCCTTTCCAGTTTCCAAGGGGTTAAGATTGACTCTTTCAGTCCTTGAGACACATGCTGTCGCCAGCCCAGTTTCCCAGACGTGGGAACCGAAAGGGCCGGGCGGGTCGGCCGCTTCTCCGAGTAAGTGGTGGTGCTGGGTTTCGAATTCTCCTCCCGCTGAGGCTCCACTCTGTGCGCTTTGACCGCCGCGGTTTTGCGGAGCTGGCGGAGGAAAACGTGCGCGAAGATAAGGCCCTGAAGGGCGGGCAGCACGACGTTCTCCCCGCCTCACAGGTGCACTTGTAGGCGCTTGCACCTTACAAACCCGTTTTCATAACCACTTTCTTCACAGTGGGCTCAGCGGTCGCGAGCGTGGGTTTCCTGGACGGCCGGCTCTGAGACGAGTCCTGGGTCTGCTACTGACGGTGTGACACTCTGAATAAGTCATTTCCCCCATCCTGAGACTTCATTTCCTCATCTGCTAGGTGGGAATGATAATACCTGCTTCATAGGATCACAGTGAGTATTAAATGAAATAATGCCCGTAAAGAACCCAACACAGTGGCCGACACGGTGAGAATGCAATAGCTGAGTCAGATGCTGATTCAAGTGAAGCCCCGCCGCCCGCCCACTAGCTGTGTGGCCTTGAGCTCAGTCTCACGTCGCCCCTGGTAAAGTGCAAGGATTGGACCAGATGAACTTCCGGTCCCCTCCCCGTGTGATGTTTCAGAACAGGTTTTTCAAAGGGCTGGTTTTGTCTTGAAGTCCATTTAGAGGGATGTGACCAGCTTTCGAAAAAATAAAGTAGACTATAATGAGAAATTCAGACTGTATCACACATTTTAAGCCTCAATTTATGGAACTTCCGTTTCAGTTTTGGGTTCGTGTACTCAGGTGCAACCTAACGTGTTTTCAGAGAGTTGTGGCATATTCTGAGTTTTCCCCGCCTTTCACTTTTGGCTCTGGAGTGTTCTGACCAGATGAGACTGGTGAAATACAATCCAAAATAGCCATATGGTCAAGTTTCATTTAGAAATATTTTGATGTCCTAGTTCAGTTCTTTGCAAAATAAGCAGACTTCGTTCTGGTTCGGTGTAGCCCAGTGTCAGGAATTATTCCTGCTTTCACATCACAGCTTCAGGCAAGAGGCTTGACATGTGGTAGAAGCTAGTAAATATTTCATTGAATGATGCACTCAGTGGCCTTTCTGTGGGAAGCCCGTGCCCCACCCCAGGAGCTGCACAGTCCTCGCTCAGGACTTCTCTTCACTGTTGGCTTCTTCATTTCATCACTGTCACTCTTCACTGATTGATTGAGCACGCGTGCCAGGCATTGCGCTAAGCACGTCAAATGCGGTTGACCCCAATTCTCTGTCACATGAACTTTGAGAGATAGGTAGTGTTACGCATTGTTATCTCCAGTTTGAGGGTGAGAAAAGCTGAGGCTGAAACAGCTGAATTAACTTGCCCCAAATCAGATGGAGTTAGAACACAACCAGATTTTGAGCACATCCTACATTCCTGAAGCAAAAGGTGCACATGAAGTAAATGTGTTGGATCAGTTAGCTTATGCTGTGTAACAAATCACCCCAAAACTTAAAAGCTTTAAACAACAAGCATTTAGTATTTCTCATGATTTGTAGATTGCCTGAAAAGCTCTTTGCTCTTTTCTGGGCCATTTGGCTTGGGCTAAATAGTTTGGAGTGGCCTCACTCACATTTCCAGTTGATGATACTGCTGTCACCAGAGGTGACAGGCCACATGTTTCCAGCAGGCTGCCTAAGCTTAGTCACATACAAGCAGCTGCAGAGTTCCAGGGGCAAGAAAAGGGAAGGGAATTGGAGGGAAGATCCAATTACACAGGCACTTTTTGACTCTCGGCTTCTATAGCTTTTGCTCATGTCTCTTCAGCCAAAACAAGTTTCACTGGCGAAATTCAAATTCAAGGGTGGGTAGACTTCCTCTTTTGATGGGAAGAACTGCAAAACACTGCTTCCCCCCCCCCCACCCCACCGCAATATACCTGAGTTTAGTTAACTTTTGTTGTGTAACAGATTACTCCCAAATTTAATGGCTTATCACATTTATCTCACGATTTCTGGCTTAGCTGGCTGGTTCTGGCTCGACTCTCTCATGAGCCTGAAGGCCTCTGAAAGTTGGACTGGGGCTAGAGGATCCATTTCCAGGATGGTGCATACACATGGCTGGCAAGGTGCAGGCTGTTGGCAAGAGGCCTCGGTTCCTTGCTAAATGGACCTCTCCGTAGGACTGCTTGAGTGTCCTCATGACATGGTAGCTGGCTTTCACCAGAGCAAGGGACGTAAGAGAGAGCAAGGTAGAAACCACAATGTCTTTTATGACCTAGCCTTAGAAGTCACATATCGTCAGTTCTGCAATATCCCATGGTCCCATAGGTCAGCCATATTCAAGGCGGGAGGGAACCACAGAGGGGTATGAATACCAGGAGGTAGAACTCATTAGAGGTCACCTTAGAGGCGGCTACCACACCACCGTACATATTAAGTAGATACTAAAAACGTCTTTATTCTTCTCTTACATGAGTATTTATTTAGTAATTTGGCTGAGGCTTGAATTCTCTCTGAAGTTTGAAGACATTTCCCTATTTTCTTCTGGCTTGGCGAAGTACAATGTCATGCTGATTCCTGATTCTTTCTCTGGGGTTTCCCACCCCCAGTCCCTCTCTAGAATGAGCTTTTAAGATCTTCTCTTGGTCCCTAGTATTATGAAATGTGATGATGTTGTGGCTCTTTTGTCATTTTGTGCTGGATACCTGACGGACCCTTTCAGTGCAGAAACTCTGGAACAGAACGTGGGAATACAGGCT
Source organism: Macrotus californicus (assembly GCA_007922815.1). Lineage (NCBI taxonomy): Eukaryota > Metazoa > Chordata > Mammalia > Chiroptera > Phyllostomidae > Macrotus > Macrotus californicus. The sequence continues at coordinate 115,839 of VMDR010000462.1, read as the reverse complement.
AGGACATCTGCTTGCGTGGGCACAAGGCCCCTCGCAAGGAAACATAGGGCTATAAAGAGAAGAGGGGTGAGGCAGGGGTCCTGTTCTCCCCTCACCCACCGTCTTCCAGTGAAGAGTTCCAAGAGACTCAGAAATTTGAATGTGGCTTTCAGGTCATTGTGAAGGTTTATTTGTCAAGGTAGCAGAATAGACTGTATTTTATTTAATGTTTTATTAGCTCCATTTATAACTTAAGTGTGCATCCTTTTGTACTCTCCATCCAGTCCCACAGATATTAGGAATGGCCTGCTGGGCAAGTTGCTTAGCTTCTCTAAGCCTCAGATTTGTCATATATTAAATGGGAATAAGAATGCCAACTTTTTAGGGTTTCATTATGAGGGTAATATAAGGTAAGGCAGGAAAAATGTTTGGGTCTGTGGGAAAAGATTGAAGTTCTTCGTTGCTATTGCCAAGAGCACCACTTTCAGCTCAGCGCTCCCGTGTGGTTGGATGGGGAACTGCAATTGCTTAGAGGCCTGAAGTTAGAAGAAACAGTAGCTTAGCTAGTTTGGGAATGAGCCTCTGCTTAGCCTGGCTCACCAACCCCTTCTCTTGCACCCCTGTGTCTGTTTGAGGACAAATAGGGGTGCTTGCTGACTTCTGGGACTACTCTGGGGCAGGTAGGAAAAGCTTTCAATGTTTTTTCTTTCTCCTACTCCCAGGCTCCGTCTGCAAACATTTCTGTAGCTCAAGAACTGATGAATTTGTATCTGTTCTCCTTTATCTCCTGTCCAAATTAGGCCATTTCATTTCTTTGTTACTTTTGATGCTTCTTTGTGACAAACTGAGTGTATAGTAACAATAATAGCTAACAAACATATGGCACTAATAATGTGCAAGCAGTATCCCAAAGACTTTACTTACATTATTTTTTTTTTAAGATTTTTTAAAAATTTATTTTTACACAGAGGGGAAGGGAGGGAGAAAGAGAGGGAGAGAAACATCAATGTGTGGTTGCCTTTTGTGTGCTCCCCCCCCCCCCACTGGGGAACCTGGCCCACAACCCAGGCATGTGCCCTGACTGGGAATCCAACCAGCGACCCTTTGGCTCACAGGCTGGCGCTCAATCCACTGAGTCACACCAGCCAGGGCTACTTATATTATTTTTTAATCTTTTTAAAAAATATTTTATTTATTTTTAGAGAGAGGGAAAGCGGGGTGGAGAAGGAGCAGGAGAGAAACATCAGTCAGTTGCCTCTCGCACACCCCCAACTGGAGACCTGGCCTGCAACCCAGGCATGTGCCCTGACCAGGGAATCAAACCAGCAACCTTTCAATTTGCAGGCTGGCACTCAGTCCACTGAGCCACACCAGCCAGGGCTATTTAACCTTTATAACTACAAGTTTCCTATTATTATCTTCATTTTATAGATGATAAAACTAGGGCACAGGGTGGCTAAATAACTTGCCAGAGGTCACACAGCTGGTTAGTAGGATTTGAGCTAGGCAGTGGGCCTCCAGTCTGTGCTCTTACCACATTGAACTTTCTCCAAATATCAGCAGTTATTGAGTACTTACTGTATACCAAGCTGAGACCCCAGAGTTCAGGCTCTTAACCACTATGCTGCACTTGCCAGCTGGGTTACCTTGGACAAGTCTTTTTGCTCAGAGTTTCAGTTCTAACAACAATCCTTTACTAAATGCCGTTCCACGTTAGGTACTTCACCTAATTCATCACCAACATCCTGGCTAACATGTCCTGAGCTCTTTGTATGTGTCAGACACTTTTCTAAGCACTTTACATGTTTTATTTAACTCATCCAATCATTATAAGGTAGCTTTACAAGATTGATGTATTTCTCTCATTTTTGGAGGAAGAAACTGAGACATAGAGAGGTTAAATGACTGGTTCAAGGACACACATCTAGGAAGTGTGGGATTCAAGGCTAGGTGGCCTTGTAGATTACCCAGGGCACCGTGCTTGCCTTGGGAGTCTTCGGTGCTGTTAGCAAATATGTCCAGTTCTGTGTCCAGGCACTTGGATGAACTGTACTTCCCTGTTCCCTTAAATTTAGGTGCAGCCAATGAAATATGATGGAAATGATGGATGTCACTTCTGGACATAGTTAGGGGCCAACCTGAGATCCTGTGTTTGAGAAACGCAGGTGTAGCTCTATAAAAGTTTGATGGCCTGCACTAGAAGCATTGAGACAGTAGGCAACACAGAAAGAGAAGTCAGGGGTCTGTGAAGACAAACTGCCTACTTCACCATTTAGCCAATAACCAGGAGACACACAAGTGGATGCAGAATGCTAGCACAGAAACTCTGTGAAGAGGGCATCTGTCAAGGTAATAAGCCAGGGAGAGGATTCTTCTGGGCATCAGTTACGTGCAGCAGAGAAAAAAATCACTTAGAAATGGTTAGGGCCTTGGCCCGGGCATCTCTCTGTGTTGGAGTCAGTTTTGCTGTAGAAGTGTAACATTGGATACGTGTTCATTTTTGAGCTAGTTAAACCTGACTGAGAACGTGTGCTTGGGAGTCAGACCAACACAGAGTACCACTGCTCAGTGACTGTGTGACCTTGGGCAAGTTCTAGTTCCTCTGTGCTTCCGTCTTCTCGTCTTTGAAGTGGGGCCATGACCACCTACCTTGTAGAATCATTGGGATAACGAAGACAATGTGCATAAGACAGAGTGGTGCATGGCACATAGTAAGTGCACAACCTGCAGGCCAGTTGCTCTTACCTGACTGTGAGAGCCAGACTTGTGTTTGTAGTCCAGGGGCTAATACAGGTCCTGGTCCAGCAAGTTGAATTAATAAGGGACAAAGGACTAACTTACAAACTCTGGGTAAAGTCATCCATCAGATATCATGTTCCATAATTAACTTCAATGCCTAGTAATTTCTAACAGTGAGAATTAGATCCAATAAACAACTGGGAAAAATAGGTCCAGACTATGTACCAAAAGTGCCATCTTTTGGAGAGAAAGGGTAGTACAACTGTATTGCTATGAGATGTTGTGGATTTAAGGTAAAATCTGAACCACTGGGTGTGTCAGGGGCTGAAACCAAGCCCTTGGCTCCATTAGCAGCTGCTGAAACTCCAGCCCATCAGCTAACACCGCAGGTTCTCATTAATTCCTTGTTGACTTGACCTGTCTGCATTAGGGTTCATTATGTTCTCATTAGGAAGCCATGGGAGGAAGGAGGGACCTACCAGTGTCTTTCACACCTCCCAAGAAATGACTGAAAGGTGAAGTGGCATTCCTCGCAGTCAGAGAATGAGTTTCCTTTGCCACTCACTAGCTGTGCGGCTTTGGGTGCACTATTTCACTGTCTGGGCCTCAGCTTCTAACTGCTAGTGACAGTAGAACAAGGGACAATGCCTGGTCCCCACTAGGTGTTCACTTTTATCCCAGTTCCTCCTTTTGCTTACAGGGCTCTTTCCCCTCCTCCAGTCCTGCTGTGCCCCGGACAAAACTCCGGCCTCCTTGGTTGCCCAGCCCAAGGATTAAGATCTCCGCCTCCCAACCCGGGAACCAGATGTTTTGTGACCGACTTCCACTGTGGGACACAATAAGGGAGAAAGACAGCAGTAGATAGGATTTTTTGCTTTTTTATTTAGACATGGAATTTTTTTCTTTTCATATAACTTATCTAATTAAAATATTCATCTTGGTAGTTACCACAAAAAAGTAACATAGAAAATTGTATTTACATTTTGGGACCAAAATACAAATGAAGAGCAGGATGATATCTTGCTCCTTTCCCTCCCGCATCCCGGAAAGAGAAAGCCCTAAGGAAACTGCTCATCACACCACCGATCACAAGGGTTAATCTGCAGTTGGTGACTGGTATGTAGTGTTGCACAGAAAACAAAATCGCACAAGTTTCCACAAATGAGACCAAAGGTCCAACATCGTCCTGTGCCTGCTCTGCAGCCATTTCAACAACCCAGGCGAAGAGGTCATTCAGAAACTCAGTTTCTCCTCTTTCCTCTGTACTGTCCTCACTAAGTCACATCCCTGATGCAGACACGCTTAGGAGGGGAGGCGGGATCTGCCTCTGTGCAAACAGGGGTGATCACAAATCCTTATGGTAGTGATGTTGGGACGAAAGTGTACGTGTCTTTCCCCCCTCCCTGCCTAAGGACTCCTAACAAAGGAAATTAAATCATACACAACTGAATCTGAAATACAAAAAACTGGTTTCAATGACAAAGACTTGAACACAGAGCGAAGAGACAAATTCAAGGTGCTGGACACATCGAGGAAGCTACGGTAGGCACCTGACCCAGATGTTCACTTGGTTTTAGGTAGGAGGCTTCCTAATATTAGATTTGGGGATAGGGGTGGAATGGCAATACAATCAAGAGAAATAATGCTTTACCCAATTAAAAAAATACAGTATAGTAAAACAGAACAATACTTATGTCCCATCGCGACAGGCAGCCTGCACAGCAGTGCGCACTGGATAGCCACCACCCTGGGTCTTCACAGCTGAACTGCGGTCTCAGATGGCTAAAAACAATGGGCTCCCCGTGCTGAGCTTTGAGTGCGCTTATTGAAGGGACCGACTGCCACGGTCCTCAGTCTACGTAACAGGTTTCTTAAGGACGGGCCCCTCAGTTTATAGCATCTGCCTCCCCCTGTGCCACAACCAAGTGGGGTCTCACTAGATCAGTGATCTTCAGCAGCCCAGGGGGCACTGACACCGTCCTCCTCATTCCGACCTTACCCCTAAGTCAACTAGAAAGAGAGACCCCCCCCCCCAAACTCACGGACACGCTGTGGTCCCCCGTGGTGACACTGAAGCTCAGGCACTGTCCTAAGTCAGCCCTTCCCTCCAAATTCTGGCTCAAACACTCGAAAAGTAGAGAGAGCTTCAGCTGCAAAGCTCTCTACAAAACATGGCAAATTGTCGCGCTCTTCCAATCACATGATCTTACCTTTTAAAGAAAGCAAAAGCAAAACCAATTTCCAGCAGAGCATTACAGCTTTTAAAACCATTCGCTTCTAGTAGTAATTCACAGGGATCAAGAGGTTAAAGTGCTGGCTTTGAAAACTCTAAAGTTGTATTGGGGTGCGGGGGTGCTATAAAAAGCCCTGCCAGGTATTTGTGTTTCCCCCATGCTAATGGGAGCAGGAAAAAGAACCCTCAAGTTTTTAATCAGACACTGGAAATTGGTTCTGTGCAAATCGACCTCCCAAGGTCCTGTGTCCTCTAGTGAGCCTCAAAAAAAAAAAAAAAAAAAGTGGGAACTGGCAAAAATTTTGGATGAGGGAAAGATTCTAGACCTTTACAAATAACCTCCTTTAATAATAAATACTATTCAATGAATAAGGAGAGTTCCTCCTGCACAGGAACCCAAAGCAACACTGAGGAGGGCCTCAGAGGCGGAGGTCCTAACCGGAACGCTTCCTGTCCGCACGCTGAGGGCCCCCTAGGACAGGCGGCCCCGGACCCACCCCTCGCCCTGTGTGGAGCAGGCCCCACACAGGCTCTGGGGGTGCCCAGTCCTCCCTCTGGACCAGAGTCCATTCAGGAGAGTCCAGCTGGGATGGGGGATGGCTTTCATTAGGCTTTTGTCTAAGCTGATTAATAAAGGACCCTGGAAATAAAAGGCTAAGTAAGTGTGTGGCAGAGGGACAAAACACAAAAACAAAAAACCTGGGGTAATATAAATACAATCTGGGCCATATTTATTAATTAAAACTATCTTATAGTTTACAAAGAAGCTAAATAACAACAAAAGTATAATTGACCTTAAAATGCTCAGTGAGACTGAGGCTTCACATCTTCTTCAGAATTCTGAAGTATTCTCCAGGTGGGGAGGCAGTGGCTGTGGCGCACGGGCTCACAGATGTGACACCTGCGAACCGTGCAGGACTCGGAGACCAAAGCTCCCACAGAGCAAAAGACTCAGGTCTCCTTTGGAAGGTCCATTCCCCGGCCCCCACTGTCCTTATCTTCCTCACCCCCAGATCCCACCTCCAAGGCAGGTCCTCAGTTTATCGCCGGGAGAATCTGTTCTTGAAAGCTTTAATCGTTTTAGCCATCATGGGGGCGATTTCTGTGAAAAGAAAAATAAGGCCATTGTTCCAAATCCGTGGCAGTTTACACATACGCCACCCGTGGTTTACGGTCAAAGCCAAGGTCTCGTCACTCTTGGTTCTGCACCACCAGACAAATGGATGCAAGTGGTCGCCGTCTGCTAACACCACAGTAAAAGCGGCGGCACAGCACGAACACCTGCCGAGCACCTGCTGAGCACCTGCCAGGCCCAGAACCATCACCATCTCTAACTCTGACCACCTCACCAAGACTCAGAGAAACTGGCCAACTTGCCCCTGGTTATACGTAAGGGACGAACTGGAATTCAATCCAGACTTTAAAGGCCATACTGAGCCATAATTTAACTCTGCCTCACCAACATCCAAACAGGCAGAAAGCACTCCCTCCCAGCCCGTCTGTCACTGTAGCAATCAGTCTAATGCGAGCCAGATGCAAATACCAGCAGAGGGCTGGTTAACCGGAACCCAGCCAAAGCTTAAGCCAGGATTCCTACCCCCCCACCACCACAGGTCCTGAAGTGAATACAGGATAATGCCTTTAAATTAGGGCATCTCCTTAGAATACTGGGCATAGCCTAGTAATCAAGTTAAAATACAGAACACACCCAACTAGATATAATAAATATTTGGAAGCTTGGGTTTTAAAGTTATAAAACCTTAGTAAGATGGACTATCATGTAGCTCTCAACGAGTTATGAACCATATGTTAGTGGCTAAAAAAAGGTTTACATTTAGGTAAAATAAAGCAGAGTGCCAAAAGGAATATTCACTATGCATTATGGAAGAGAGACACATGAAGCTCTGGCTGGTGTGGCTCAGTGGCTTGAGGGCCGTCCTGCAAACCAAAAGGTTGCGGGTTCAATTCCCAGTCAGGGCATGTGCCTGGGTTGTGGGCCAGGTCCCCAGTTAAGGGGTGGGCAGGGGCAACCTATTGATGTATCTATCGCACATTGGTGTCTCTGCTCCCTCTCTTTATTCTTCCCTTCTCTAAAAATAAATAAAATCTTTAAACATTAAAAAGACACACAAGCAGCCCTGACCAGTGTGGCTCAGTTGGTTGGATGTAGTCCTGCAAAAGGAAAAGGTGATCAGTTCCATCAATGGGACAATGCCTGGGTTACAGGTTCAGTCCCCAGTCAGGGTACATCCAAAAGGCAACCGATTGATGTTTCTCTCTCACATCAGTGTTTCTCACCCTTTCTTTCTCCCTCCCTTCACTTCTCTCTAAAAATAAAATCTTTAAAAATAAATAAAAGATACACATGCGCTATGCACAAGCAGGGAAAGGAGGCACTGACATTTAGACAAGCTCTGTGCGTGGCGTCACACACAGGCTACGTCCAGTACACAAAATGATGCAGGGCTAATAGCATTAAAGGGGCCCAAATACCAGTTTTGAAATATCTGAACAGAAACTCCACGTCACTCACTCTTCACAGCCGGTTTCCTAGGATCGTAGGAAACAGTGCTGCTGACCATGGGCATGAAGTGAGCACTTTTGGTGCTCGGGCCGTCATAGGCTGGCTTCTCGGGGCTGGCGCTAAAGCTGCTGCCACCACTGCTGGAGGGAGCGTGGCTGCTTCCCATGGGGTAAGGGGCTGGCTTAATCCTGCAACACAGAACAGAGCTGGTTAGTCCTTCGCGGGAGAAACCCGCCTGCAGCACCAGCGACCTGAAGCTGGTCTTCTCATGGAAGACTCAGTTGCGTGGGTCTAACCAGGAAACTCTAGCCTCCTAGATTCTGGAAATGACTCTAAGATGGCCCTTCAGAAAGAATGGTAATCTCAACTAACTTTTCACTGTTTAGGTGTAAATCCACATTTTGAAAATGCTAGTGTGGTTTAGATTAAATAATTTAGTCATACAATAAACCCATTCCTGTTTAAATGGGGCCAGGGAAAGCATAAGTGACAATGTTTCCCAGAAGCCAGGCCCTGTTTTCCACTTGATCTTGATCTCTGAGAGGCAGGGATCATCCTCCAGGCTGCACTGCGGTCAAGGAAGCTGAGGCTCCAGAACCCACTGTACTGCTGTGCTTTCACCCCCAAAATGAATTGCTTCTAGCGCCTGAGTTGCTTTCTCGACATGAGTGACAAGCTCTTGGACTCTCCCTTGAGCTTGCAGAAGCCACAGAGGAGCAGAGATCGTACTTGATTTTCTCTGGCACAGCTGCTCCTCCTGTTCCAAACTTCTCCTGCCTCCTTCGAACATCACGAGGTGGCTTGGCCTCAGAGTCGACAAAGGCCATCTGTGCTTGTCGGCCTGTGGAGAAGTATGGAGATCAATCCCTGCCTTCTTGAAGAGAGATGCTACTGTGATTTCAACAACCTACACCATTACCAGATAAAGGCTTTTCAAGTGCTCCCAAAGCTGAGGGTTTACCAACCCTGAAAACCACTCTGCAGGGTAGCATGAGCAGTGGCAGAAAAAAAACCCACCTCTGCCCCACTTCTGCAAATGCAAGAGATTTAGGGGCCAGAGGTCCTACATCAGCTGGGCCCACCAAGACCCTGCTGTGGACCAGAGCACAGGGCTCACTATTTTGCCAGGCCCCATCCTGCTGCCCGGCCCACCTGCTGACCTTTAGGCTTATTGGCATGTGCAGATTTGATATTCTTTGTCAGCAATTGTAGCCGTTGCTCTCGGGCATCCTGAAGCCTCAAGTACATCTCCCGCCATGACTCATACTCTTCTGGCCTTTCCTCCTTAAAGTCTCGGTGACAATGAACTTTCCATAATTGATCGGTTTCTTCAATTAATACCTAAAACCAGAACCAGGACATCATTTATACACAAATCCTCTTACATATCTCTTTTCCACCCTTAATCACCTAGGCTCTCCTAATGACTTTTTGGTTTATACAGAATTATATTAAAATACCATGGTTCTAGAAAAAAAATCAAATCACTAAATTAGCCCTGGCCAGGTAGCTCAGCTGGTTAGAGCATCGTCCCAATATGCTGAGATTGCAGGTTCAGTCCTTGGTCAGGGCACATATAAGAATCATCCAATCAATACATAAATAAGTTGAAAACAATTCAGTGTCTGTCTGTCTCTCCCCCCGCTCCCCCAAATTAATAAATACATAACTACTCAATTAAAACACAGCTAAATGTGAGGCACTATACTAGCTGCTTTTGGAAGGTTGTGGGACAGGAGACAACAAAAACTTAGAGATCAGTCTTTTCCTTTAGAAAAATCAGTGAAGGGTAGAATCCAGGCATTTCCTGGGTACTACACTGAATTGTAATGGCAAGGGGGCCACCTAACAGGTATGCTCTAATCCCCTCGGAATTAGAGAAACAGCTAATGCAATCAGATGTGTATGTTCCAGCTTTAGGAGAAGGATTTTTGGATAGATCTCAATGTTTCTAGGACATACCCAGCCACTTGTGATCTTTTAAAAATTTACCAGACACCTGAGTGTCAACACAAAGCTGTCCCAGGCTGGATCCCAGATGCTGTGCTGCCAGAATTCTCCCTTGACCTCTATGACTAGGCAAATTCAAGGGAAGCGTAGAAAGTGTTTTCTTGCTCCAGAAAGACGGGAAGAGGAGAAAGAGAGGGAGAGAAACATCAATGTGTGGTTGCCTCCTGTTCACCCTGACTTGGAGAGAATTTGCAACCCAGGCATGTGCCCTGACTGACAATTGAACCCACAACCCTTTGGTTTGCAGGCCAGCGTTCAATCCACTGAGCCACACCAGCCAGGGCTTCCTGCTCCCTTTGAATCCCACCTTGATACTAGCCCAAGAGGCCCACTTAAGACACCAGAGACAGATACTAAAAATATTCTTGTTTAAAGGCCCACTGGCAAAACAAACATGCCCAGAACAGTGACCCAATCGGTGGCCTGCCCTTCAGTTGCAGCAGATTCAGAGAGACAAAGCTATTTTTGGAGTCACAAGCAAGAAAACTGCCCTCTTCCCACCCAAACAGGATGCTTACGTGATTGTATTCCTCTATCCGATACAGCTGATCAGGTGTACACCTCTCCAGAACGGGTTCAAGAACAGAATATGGCACACCTCCCACTTCAAAGATTGCTGCAGAGAATTAAAGGTGAAAGCACTGAGTAGCAGCAGCCAAGCCACCCAGTGACAAGTTCCCAGCTGCTTCAGAGCAAGAGAAAAGCATGTGACTTACAATCAATGTTGTTTTTAAGTACCCGGATGCACTGCTGGTGCAAGGTCATCATTTTGGGGAGATAGGCACACTTGGAACCAGAGTACACCTGCATCTTAGAATTCATTCTCCGTCCAGTGAATCCAGCTTCTTCCTCTTCCTGGGGAGAAGAGTGTGCTACGGCGCAAGAAAAACAGGAATGCAAGTTACAGGGCGCTCCAACCCATCCTCACCTCCCATCCTATTCCTCAGCCTCCTGTCCCTTTGTCAGAGGCAACCAGCGTTGCCAGGGTCTTGTGTATCCTTCCCAAGAGTCTATGCAAAAGTAAGCAGATAGGGATTTTGTTCCTTTCTAACCAATTAATAATATACTTACTATCACCGTTTTTTTCCATTTACCACATGTCAGAAATGATTCCATGTCCACACACTTCCACAGTTGCACAGGATGCCACTGTGCGGATGAACCGGTTTTTTAGTCTCTTGCTGAGAAACACTTATGTGGCTTTTGATTCTCTTGCTATTAAAACTATCTTATTTTGCCATTAAACTTTTTTAAAGATAAAAAAGCTCCATGTTCAACACATATGGAAGAAAAGGTTGCTAATTAACAGCAGCAGCTAAGATGTACTGAACACTTACTATGTGGGAAAACTGGGAGGTAAGAGCTTTATCAGCTTTTAATCCACTTAACAGCCCTGTGAGGCCAAAACCATTATTATTCCCATTTACACAATATGAAACTGAAGTCCATAATTTGTTAAGTTACAGCCCAAACTCATATTAACTTGCAGAAGCCAGAGCTGGATTCAAACCCAAGAGCCTGCGCAATTAGGAAATGCACCAAAATCTGATGACAGATCCTGAATTGATTTTTTAAATCTTTCTTCCATTTAAAAAAAAACACAGAAAATTACCTTTTCGCTTTGGTTGGAAGGAGGACATCAATTCAAGGGAAGGAAGTGGCCGGTAATTGGCCTGTATCATAGGTAATGGGAGGTCTGGCAACACTGGCAATGCATCGGTGGGGACCTGCAGAGAAGAGACCAGTGACTGGAGTGCCCTGTACAGGCATGGCTTCCCTCCTACAGTCCATTCCCAGCAGTGCTGATGGACAGACAGGCCACAGGCAGGTCCAGGCTGGAGGAGGGCAGCAGTCAGGCCTGGCCCCCTGAGTCAGGACATCCGTACAGATGGACCCAGCCCAACGGGACACCTCAGCAAATGCTGTACTTGGGTGCTCCCTACCCTGGCAGCTAGACAGGCCCCGAGGAAACTACTCCGAACTGAAATTCAACAGGCCACATAAAAGCCAGCCAAGCAGAACAGCAGCAGGGTGGGTCCTGGGAGCTCCGCAAAGCCAGATGCTCTGAGTGGGAAGCCACCAAAGGGCTGAAGGGGTTACCTTTCTCGGCTTGGCTGAATCAGCTCTAGCCGGCTGAAGCTTCTCTGACTTTTCATTCATCTTGGGTAATTTCTGAACTGGGTCCAAGTTTTTACTAGTGCTTTTCGATTCACTTTTTTTAAGTCCTTTTTCTCCAACAGTCGCGGCTGAGGTTTTCACAATCTTTTTCTTTTTCTTCCGGGGCTGGTCATAGCTGAGGTATGACTCAAAGGACATGGTGGGCTGCTCAAATTCATCATCCATATCTGCCTCCTCAACTTTAGGAAGGGAGTCCACTGCCTTCCTATTTGAATGAGTTTTTACTTTCCCTTCTCGAGTCTTTAGGTTGTTAGAAACCTTCTCTTTTGCCTTGGGCAGCAGGTCTCTGGCCCCCTTTCCTATGTCTAAGCTGTCTAGACTTTGCTTGTTTTTGTCTGATTTGGTTTTCTCTGAGTCTTTGTGCTTTTGCTTTTTGGGGTGGTTATCTGAAGCAATCTCCAAAGGGGATAAAAACTTCTTGGTGCTGCCCTCTCTTTCCCTCTCTTTCTTACCACTACTAGAGGGCAGTTTCTCCTTCGTGCCATCCCCTGAGAGGGGCCTCCGGTTTTCCTCTTTGGAGATAGCCTTGTGGGATTTCTCTCTGCTCACAGGCGACTTCTCCTCTCCCCTGTCATCCACTGGACGTTTTTCTTTATGGGAAGATTTGTGCTCCTTGTTGTGACTCACAACCCCTTTCCCCTGGGGTTCACCCAGCTGTCTTTCTTGACTGAAGCCCCGTCTGTCCTGAAAGGCATTACTGTGGCCCTTTCCAGACTTCTGGTGTGGAGCAAAGGGCTCATGGTCCTCATCTGGGGATCTGTAATGGTCCACGGACACCTGATGAGGGTTGCCAGATGATGGAGGGGACTGAACATGGCCATAATCAGAAGACTCGTGGTCTGAAGAGTAAATTGGTGAGACCCTGTGGCCCCTCTTTCGCTCTTCTCTCCTCTCCTGACTATGAGACACTTTGTGAGGTCTTTCGAGCTCTGAGAGTTTCCTGTGCTTTTTCTGTCTGTGATCAGGGCTGCGCTGTTGGCTGCTGGAGGCGCTCCAGTTTTCTTGGTAGTCCCCCTTGAGCTCTTCCTCCTTCCGAAGAGCATCCCTGGGGCGCTTTCGGGAATTGTTCTTCTCAAAGTCCTGTTCATCAGGGTCAGTGTTTCTAAATACAAGAAAATGCAGATAAAGCAGTTTTAAATCTCAGTGTTATCCTTGTTTAGAGGACAAAGTCAAGGAACCCAAACTCACATTAGAGCTGAAGAGAATACAGAGCTAAAGACAAGGTCTTGGGAAGGAGGCAAGCGTGCTCTGCTAAAAGACATGCAACCAAGTTTTAAAGCTGGAAACTCAAATCATAAAATGGGAAATAATACAGGACAGAAAGATTGAATATCGTGTGGACGTGAAGTGACTAACGGGGAGACATATTTAATTGTTACATAAAAGGGGGGCTGTTATATATAGTTTGTGTGCAACTACATAAAAAGCCTTTTAAGAAAAGGTTAGAAAGGAATGTATCAAAATGTTAATAATACTTGTCTTTGGACGGTACATTTATAAGAAACTTTGATCCCTTCTTAAAAATTTATTTCTTTTAAAAAAAAATTATTTCTTTTTTATTCTCACCCAAGGACAGTTTTTCATTGCTTTTAGAGACAGGGGAAGGGAGATAGAAACACTGATGCAGAGAGAAGCATAGACTGGCTGCCTTCCTGTACTCGCCCAGATGGGGATCGTTTGCTCCCGGGATCAACACTGTGACCTTTTGGCTTACGGGAGGATGCTCCAACCAACTGAGCCACACTGGCCAAGGCAAAAATAAATATTTTAAATAAGAAGGCAGAGAAGAAATAATAAAGAAAAAATTTTGTCTGTAAACACTCCAAATGTCAGATTTAACCATGAACTTGAACAAACCTACAGAGCAATGTTTTTACCGTTCCACAGGAACCAACTTCTTCCACTGGGCCACGAGGTCCCTGGCAAAGCTTCCAACGTGCTCATGCTTTCGTAGGCTGTTTACTGTTTTCCCAACACCGGTCTCCTATAAATTGGACAAAGGAATTGTTAGAGGGTTGAGGAAATAGGTTCACAATTTTCAAAGTCAGACTGCTCTTCAACAAACCAATAATGGCCTTCCTAAAATACACCCCTAAGTCTCATTATAGAGTTACTTTGTTTCTATACCCCAAACTTCTAATGACACACAATAGTAGCAAAGCAAACTGAAGAGGAAATGCTGAACTAAAACACTTGTAGAATAGTAACTACAGTGACTTTGGCAGGTTCAGGCACTGAGCTAAGATCTTTGCATACGATATCTGGATCAACCTTTACATAACTCTGTGAGGTAGGAATCTACCCCATTTTACAAAGTACAAGTAAAGTCGCAAAACTTAGATTCGGACCCAGGACTAGTTGATGCCAAAACCAATGTTCTTTTAATTTTCAGAAAAACTTTTTGAGATAAAATTTACATAACAACCAATTCAACATTTTACCCATTTAAAGACTGTATTTATTTATTTTTAGAGAGGGGAAAGGAGGGAGGAAGAGGGAAAGAAACATTGATGTGAGACAGAAACATCAATTGGTTGCCTCTTGCACATGCCCTAACCAGGACCAGCCACAACCCAGGCATATGCCCTGACCAGGAATTGAACTGGGGACCTTTCGCTTTGTGGGGGATGACTCCCAACCGAGCCACAGTGGTCAGGGCCTGTTTTAACCATTTTAAAGTGTGCAGCTCAGTGGTTTCTAGAACACTCACAACACTGTGCAACCACCACCATTATCTAATTCCAGAGCACTCCTATCACCCCAGAAAAAAGTCTCGTTGCTCCCAACCCCCCCCCCCACACCCTGGCAACTATGGTCTATTTTCTGCCTATTTTGAACATTTCATATAAATGAAATAATTCAGTATATGGCCCCATGTCTCATTTCTTTCACTTCCAAAGTCCATGCCCTCCATCTTACTGCATGATCTCTACCAGTGGGCAGGGTGTGGGGTATGGCCTGATGCAGCATCTAAAGCTCTTACCACAAGGATGTCTACTGTAATAGGCAAGGCAGAGAGTTTCTTCAAATATTTTAATACCTGCAGAGAGAATACAATGAACATTAATTCCTATAAAATCATAACCATTCACTGGAACAAACAAGAATAATACGGTTAAATACTTATCTAAGTATTACACAGTAACAAGTATGGTCATTATCCCTATTTTACAAGTATGAAAACAGACTCAGAAAAGGTAAGTTATTTGTGAAAAGTGTAACAAAAAGTTTTGAAGTTGTTTACCCTCTAGCATATGTCCTGTGACCTCTTTTTCTATCATATACGTTTTGTAGCCTATCATAGTTAAATTTTTTTCAGATGTCTTACAATTTTTTTTAAGTGTGGAGAAAATAAATAATGCCTGTTGATTTTTTTTAAGGTAGGTTATTTGCCCTAGGATGCAAGCAGGGCAGGAGTCACTGAGGCCTGTGGCTTTCGATTCCCTGGTTGCAACCGCTGTGCTACATCAAGGGGAAACGAGACTTAGAGAAGGGAATCAAACCTACCAGCTCTAAACAGTCGTCAACTGTCATTTTCCCCCAGTTTTGAGAAAGGTACCAATCTTAGGAAAATTACCTGAGGACCTGGCACCGAGGAAAATAAAAAAGAGAAAAGGTCTCTCTCTTTTTTAAGGATTTTATTTATTTATGTTTAGAGAGAGGGGAGGGAGGGAGAGAGAGAGGGAGAGACACAGCTGGTTGCCTCTCGAGCCCCCCCCCCCCCCCCAGCAGGGACCTGGCCCACAGCCCAGGCAGGTGCCCCAACTGGGAGTGGAACCAGCCACCCTCCAGTTCGTAGGCCTGGGCTCGATCCACGGAGCCACACCTGCCAGGCAGGAGAAGAGGTCTCTATAAGAAAAGGGTATCATGTTTCCCGGGCAGAGTCAGCAGTGTTTCACAGAATTGTTTTTTGGACACAACGGGAAGCCAAGACTAATTTCAAGTTGCCAGAATCAGAGCTTTGCCCGTAATGGTGAACATAAAATGTCTGGGCAGATGAGAAAGGCGATCTGAGTTTGGCCACACTTCCTTCCTGTAGTCCCTAAAACTAGGTCAAAATCAGGATCGCATGGCTGTTAAGACAGAGTTCCGGAGTCAGAGAGAGGCTTCAGTTTGGCTCTGTCGCCTCCTTGCCAGGTGATCTTGTGCAAGTCAGTGACCTCTCTGAACCTCATTTACTTCATCCGCAAAACAAGAACTGGATCCTGTTTCTACTTCACAAGTGTGGGGATTCACTGGGATAAATCATGTACAGTCCTTAGCTATAGGGCCTGGAATCCTTTGAAAGCCCAATAAATGTTTACTATTAATCATTTCATTTATCAACAAGTGGATCTTGTTCCTCAAACAGATATTCACCAGCCAATTCCTACTTGCTCCATTTCCACTAAAAGTCATGGCTGGCCACACCTTTCTCTAGAAAATGGTATGTACATGTAAACAGAGGCTTCAAAGTACAAGAAGTTCAAAATAGACAACTGAGCCCTGGCTGGTGTGGCTCAGTGGACTGAGCACCTGCCTGCGAACCAGAAGGTCGCTGGTTCGCCTGGGTTGCTGGCCAGGTCCCCAAGTGGGGGCATGTGAGAGGCAACTGATGTATCTCTCACACATTGCTGTTTCTCTCCCTCTTTCTTCCTCCCTTCCCCCCTCTTTTAAAAAGTAAATAAATAAAATCTTTTTTAAAAATAAATAGCTGTGACCACCTTCACATTTAAATGCTGGATAACAAGCTCGGTCTTTCCCATGTGTAACCCAGGGCGTAAGCGGTGTGTCTCAACGCTGCAGGTGGAATGGCAAGTGTGCTTTTCTGGTCGTTCTACTTCAGTAATTACTGGATATGGCCACTGAGCAAGCGCCCAGATCGCGAACGGCAATGCTATTTGACTAGGAACACATGAAAAGCCGAGTGGTGACTCTAGGGAGCTTCACCTTCATAGCTGAGTGAAAATTATCCTCCACTTCGAATTTGATCACCACCAACATCCAGCTTAGGAGAAAGTTTATGCGTATCTCTTGTCAACCAAGCTATGGCCACAAAGACTAATGCCAATTCCTTTTCTTAAAGGAAAATTTAGAATCATTGTAAAGGCTAAAACTAGGTCGTCTCCCCTAATGCCATTAAATACCACCTACTATGTGTTGGCTACTATGCTCAGCTGTTACATGGTACCGTATTTCATCTTCGTTAACCACCTCTAATGATAAAGTAGATATTATTCTCCCCATTTTACAGACACTTGAGCCAAGCTCAGTGAGGTTAGGTAGTCAAGTACATCTACCACAGAGTGCACTACAAAGCCAGGAGAAACAACCAGCATAACAACATTGTCCTTAGAAAATAGGAACAGAAAATAGAGCTGTAGGCTCCTGTGCCTCTTAGCATACCCCAAGCAAAGCAAAAGCTCCTTAGTGTCACGTAATTAGACAATCTAGAGTCCACATCATAAAGGAGGTCACCACGGGGACAAAGGGTACTGGGGACCTCTACGAAGCCAACCTTAAGGATGGGCCTCAAAGTCACTGAGGGTGTGCTCTACCTCAAAGCCTAGCACTAGCTAAGGGGTGTCAAACTCATTTTCACCAGGGGCCACATCAGCTTCGTGGTTGCCTTCAAAGGGCTGAAATAATTTTAGGACTGTATAAATGTAACTACTCCTTAACTGTTAAGGAGTTGAAATTACATTCGGCCCTTTGAAGGCAACCGCAAGGCTGATGTGGCCCCCGGTGAAAATGAGTTTGACACCCCTGCACTAACTGGAGTAAATGCTACCTTTCTGGTTTGCTTCGGGTTAGTAGAAGTGACTTAAAAGCAGACAAAACTAAAACTCTGGAGATTTTCAAAATGATTTAGCCTAATGTAAGAGAAAAAGGGCTTCATAGCCCCTCTATTTTCAGTGAGGTTCAGGGAAAAAAAAGCAGTAACCAGGAAAAAGCACCCTGGGCATCCTCAGGTAGATGGAAACTTGTTATTAAACCAACAGATCAATGGTAGAGTTTGCAAGAACTGGTCACAGAGAAATACCAAACATTTGCACAACATCTGCTTAGAAATTCCAGTTGTCCTTCGCGAACTCCTTCAACCCAAAGAGCAAAAGATGTTCGTGATGTTGACTCCCTATTCTCCACTTGCCATGAAACTGTGTTCTGGGTAGTTTTCACATACCCATGTAACAAAATGTAACACGGACAGGTGACTTTCCGAATCATGAAAATTGTTTCCCATAAAATAGTAGGAACCAAGTGACCCTGGTCTCTGCCTGTTACCATTTCCCCAGGTAAGCCTCAGCCACTAGATGGACTGAAAAGTGGAAACAGTTACAGTTAAATGCCACTGCTCAGTACCAGGAAATCCATGAGCACAGGTGTGGAATTCACTCTTTGGCTAATAATGGTTTGAAATCAAGATTTAGTTGCAAATCCAATGCTGCTGTATAATCTTCTTGCAATTTCAAGAACAACCTGTGGGAGCTTGCTGGGTTAACAGAAGGTTGAGGAGAAGGCCTGTGTGCCAGCTTGCAGTTTTTCCCCTGCAGTTAGCTCAGTTCTGAACGGCAACTAGTATGCCCTTTGCCAAAGTGATCTCCCAACATGTTTTCACCTTTTTAATGCTCACTTCATAACACAAAGCCAGAAGTTCAGGGTGATTCCTATCTGGTAAGAGAAAGCCCCAAATACTGGCAATAATCACTACTAGTTCAAATAGGATGAAAAGTCACATCGTTTCCTAATTTGAAATTTCGTGCACATCAACTACTAGAAAAGCTACTTCAAAATTTAAATTCTAGGGGTGGGTAGATGTGGAATACAGTATAAGGGGGGTAGACGTGGAATACGGTATAAGAGGAATAAATGATAATGGAAAAAATACAATAAAAAATTAAAAGGAAAAAAATTAAATTCTAGTGGAAGAAGGACTATAGATGATGCAGTGTGCATTTTTTAAAACCTGACAGAAAAACCGAAATTGGGGTTAGGGAATGGATTTACATAGCCTTGCTTTAGGTTTTAAAGACTAGTCACAGACATACAGTGTTTAGGAAAACAAACTAGCCCTCAGAAATAATGAACATTTATCAGATGTCCAAGAAGGGTTATTGTAAAAAGAAACTTGTAAATATGCCTGGCCACTAGGTACTGAAGCCACAACAGAATATATAACACAAAACAATGGGAAGAGTTTAAATTTTCACAGATTTAAAACTAAAATGGCTTCCTAAATAAGTGGATCTTTGAGCTAGGTATGAGTGTGAAGAGCTAAAAAGTGGCCTGATGGTGGGGTGCTGTGTGCCGCCTTTAGAAAGTGGGGGGGGGACCTCACCTATGACAAGCCAGGAACAAGGCGAAGAAAAAGGGGCCCTTCAAGAAAAACTGTGATGGGTGGCAATTAATACCTACTGGGTAGCGCTTCCCCTGAGCCTGGCACTTCTGCCTTCCAGTTCAGTCTTAGGAAGAAAGCAGGTGAAGAAACACCCTCAGCAAAGAATGTCCCCAAGGCCCAAGTCCCAGCACCTCCTCGATTAACTTCCCCTTCGCGGGCGCCGGAGCTGCGAGGACCCGCCCCCGAGGGACCGCAGGGGCTGTCGTCCGTGCACCGCAGCTCCTGACATTCTGCCGTCCGCCCCTGCCAGGCTCCGAGAAGCTGGACAGCAGAGTCGGAGGGAGACGAATGCATGTAACTTACGGAAACAGTTTCAAAAATAAAATAAGACTAGCTGAGCACAATTAAAAATGGTTGCCCATCATTCGCTGCAAAACGAGAAAAGGTTGCTCTTACCTTTCAATCAAGGCCAGAAGGAAATCTACCTGCAACTTCTAACCTCTTTTTTCTTCTTCCAATCGCAAACTAAGTTTTTGGGCTGCACACAGCCAGGAGACGTGAGGTGGTTTTGTTTTGCTTTTAAAGGCATTTACCGAGGAAGTGAGAAGGTCCACGTTCTAATGTCAAGCCGGAAAGCAATGGAAACGTCTCGGAGACGCAGGACCACACACCGAGCCGACTCCGCCGCGCCCGGCAGAGCCGCCGCCGCCGCCGGACAAACAGCGAGACGCGGGGAAACCAGCAGCGCTTCGCGGGGAGGCGCGGAGCGGGCCGGCGTTCGCTCGGGGCGCGCTCGCCCGCCGGGGACCAGCGGGCCCGGGACCCCGCCGGGGGCTCCGGGGGCCCCGCCGACACGCGGGGTCCGCACGGTGCGCGCCCCCGTCCGCCGCCGGGGGGGTCCCCGGCCCGGGAGGCAGGGAGGCCGCGGTGCGCCGAGACCTGCCGCCCGACGTGCGGGGAGCCCCCGCGTGGGCAGCGGCCGATGGCCGAGAACTTGCCGAGTCCAGGCTGCGGGCGCGCCCGGGCCTGGATCCGGGTCCGAGCCCCAACGGCCCCGGCCCACCGGGGCGGCCGCGCCCGGGCCCGGGCCCGTGACCGTTACGGGGCAGCGCCCGCACAACGCCCGCCCCGCTCCGCCCGGCCGGCCGCTCACCTTCTTCGGGTCCGGGTTCGCCGCCAGCCGCGCCTGCAGCTTCTCCACAACTTGGAGCGCCGACTCCGCCGCCATCGCTGTCACTGGCGCGGCCTCCTCGCCGGAACTGGGCTCGCGTCGCGTCCTCGGGCCGCGGCTCCGCCCTCCGTGCATCCCCGGCGGAGACGGAAGCGCCACCGGCCCCTTCCGGGCCTCGGCGGGGCGGGCAGGTGCGGGCGCGGGGCGCGGGGCGCGGGGCCCGGGCGCCTACAGGCCCCGCCCCCGGGAGCGGCCGGCCGGGTCTGCAGGGTCCTCTCCGCCCCGAGCAGCCGCGCTGCGGGCCCTCGGCGTGCGGAGCCTAAGCCTAAAAACCGCCCCGGTGTCCACTGCAGACGCCCTGAGGCCGCGGGGCCAGACCCTGGCTCTAGAAACCCTGGTCCCCTCCCCGGGGCGGGAGCCACGCCCCGATCGACACCTGCCGGGGCCCGGGTCTGCCGGCCGCTCCGGGAATCGGCGGGGACGAGCGGCTGCGGCCTCCCGGGTTGAGCGCTCCCGTAACTTCACCCTCAGCTCAGCCCGATGCAGTGGGTGGTTTTACCCCCACTTCGCAGTTGGGGAAACTGAGGCGCACGAAGACCAAATGAAGTTGCGTGTGGTCAAGTAAACAGGAAAGGGGTGAGGCTGGAATTTGAACCTAAATAGTCTAGGTCCACTGGGAAGGCACATCTCTGAACAGGTCGAGGAATTGAGGCCCCGAGAGAAAAGGACTAGTGCAAAGTCAAACAGTTTAGCTACATGAGGCAATAACCTGCGTCTCGATTTCCCCCAAACCGTGTCTGGTACATAGGCACGAAAAAAATAAAGAAGGAAGGAAGGAACCAACGAACCAACGACTCTTCCAGGTCCCTGCTGTGGAAAAAGAAACAATGTAAGTTGTTTCTTCAAATGCGCTTTCATACACTCACTGCACTGAGAAGCCCTCCCTAGCCCTCTGCTTAATGCCACTCCCTCTGCAACTGACCCTTTTCGTTATAAATTGTCAGTTTACTTTTCCGTCTTGTCACTGGGCTGTCCATCAAATGCAGTGACTGAGCTGCCCAACATTAAGTCTCTGCTGCCGGAGCAATCCAGTTGAAATTATCAGCCTTGGATAAAAAGTCCATACAAGATTGATGACCACCCACCCCACTTGGTGCCCTAAGACTCAACAGATGTGATGGAAAAGGCATCAAACGGGGTGTGAGTGGGTTCTAGCCTTGGCCCTCGAGTACCCCTCCTCTACATAGCGAATGCTTTTACATTCTAAATTCCTTCCATGTTGAAAATGTAGCACTAGAGCAAAGGAAAATGAACCTATTATTGAAGCAGAATTGCTGACTAACTGACCTGGCATCTACTCAGGACCATTTTGCGCATGGTACCCAGGGAGAGCTCAGCAAGCAGAATGAAAAGACACAAGGCGTGCTGCTGGGGCCTCCCAGACATGTCCACCCCCTGCTCCACTGCACCTGTGTCAGCCTTACCTGCCAAGTGAAGAGCTCCTGCACTTGAACAGAATATACGACTGCCCTCCGATCAGCTAATTATGTCTGTCTTTCTGATTAAAAAGAAAGTTTTTAACCATTTCTTCAATTATTGGTTTTAGAGAGAAATACTGATTTGTTGTTGCCCTTATTTTATACATTCCTTGGTTGATTCTTTTTAAAAAATTTTTTTGAATATTTTATTTATTTATTTTTAGAGAGAGGGGAAGGGAAGGAGAAAGAGGGAGAGAAAGATCAATGTGTGAGAGAAACATTGGCTGGCTCTCACGTGCCCCCAGCTGGGGACCTGGCCAGCCACCCAGGTGTGTGCCCTGATCAGGAATCCAGCTGACGACCTTTTGGATCACAGACTGGTGCTCAGTCCACTGAACCACACCAGCCAAGGCTCATGGGTTGATTCTCCTCTGTGCCCTGACTGGGGATCAAACTCACAATCTTCATGTGTCAGGATGTCACTAACCAAATGAGCTACCCAGCCAGGGCTTTAACCACTCTTAAAATGATACAATGTATATGCTCATTGGGAATTACCATGGTAGTCCTTGATTCACACAATCGCGCTCAACACCCTAGGTCTGAGGCTGTTTTGTCCATCTTGGATCAACACCTCACACACATTTCATGAAGGATTGTTAAAAACTGAATTAATTATTAAATTTAAGGCAATCCCAGAGTATTATCTGAAAACCTGAGGGCTCCCTAGGTCTTTTGCCAGCACGATAGTGCCCCGTGAGAGGAATTAAAAGCTCCATCTCGTTCGGCTCAGAAGGTCTAAGGCTATACTCAGGGAGAAAGAGTAGCAGGGAAGCTCTCGTATTCTGCTATACACACCTCTGAGTGTTTGTAACAAACACAGGCCACTTATTTTAATTTTGGGAAAGCGCAATCCCAGGTTGCCTGGTACTACAGTCATTTTAAAAAACTTAAAGATGCCCTGGCTGGGGTGGCTCAGTGGACTGAGTGCCAGCCTGCGAACCAAAGGGTCACCGGTTCGATTCCCAGTCAGGGCACATGCCCGGGTTGTGGGCCGGGTCCCTGGCAGAGGGTGTGCGAGAGGCAACCACCCATGGATGTTTCTTTCCCTGTCTCCCTCCCTCCCTTCCCCTCTGTCTAAAAATAAAATAAATAAAACCTTTAAATAAAAAAGTGTAAAGAAAAATGAAAGACAAGTGAGCAAACAAACCCACCAACCATCTTGTTCTCAACAGAACAAGGAGTTCCTGCCTTTCAGTGACGGGCAAGTGAGAGGCTGTGGGCAGGGCAGTGTCTTGAGGGGTAGGGGTGGGGGGGGCTTCCCCTTGGCCCCTTCCTGGCCTGGCTCTGCCACTCCTCTCTTACCAAGCAGGCAGCATCTGAGATTGGTTGAAAGATGGGGGTAAGGGCTGGGGAATCAGTGACAACCTGAGCTCCACCCCCCTATTCTGTCATCTGTGTTAACCGTGGCTCCAGGTCAAGTTATTTAAACTCATTGGCACTGTTTCCTCCTACTTCACAGAGTCCTTGTGAGGCTTGTTCATGTCATATAAAGTAACTGGCATTCAGTAGGTTTGCTTTCTTTTTCTTTTTAGGGCAGCAATTACGAGGGAAAATTCACGGGCTCGGTAAAGGGAATGTGGTGTTCCGCTGTAAAAGAGAATACCAAAGGCTCCATCTGGGCGGCTTGTTCTGCACAGCTGCAGCCACTGTTCTCTTCCCCGATGGGCTCATTTTTCTCAGTTGACTGTATTCATCTTTGTTTCGCATCCTTCAAACATGTTCAGTTGGCTATTTACTCAGGGATGGCATCTTTCTGGGTGTCACAGGCTGGATTCGTTTGCCTTCCTCAAATACAGTCATACAAGTGGAAACTGCCAGCTCCAGGGGATGGCGTCTGAGGTTCGAAATCCACACCTTTCACGGACTGCCTTGCTGCTGGATTAAATCCCCGCTGACAATTTAAGGTATCAGGCCCAGAAACCCTCTGAGGCCCTTTGTCTAAAGAGGCCAGACAGCAGCCCCTGGGGAATCTGTATTTACCAGGAAAAAAAGTTACCATAAAAGCCAAAGAGTAACAAAGAAATACTTTGATACTTTATGAATTTATACAAATTGTATCCAGGTAATAATCTAAGTCAGCAATTTTTAACTGGTGTGCCCCAAGAAGTTTCAAAACCTACAACACCTGCCCTCAACGGTGTAGCTCAGTAGCTTAGGCATCATCGCACACTCCAAAAGGTGGCTGGTTCCATTCCCCGTCAGCACCCATGCCAGGGTTGCAGGCCAGGTCCCTGGCTACAGGTGTGCGAGAGGCAACGCATCAAATGTTTCTCTCAAACATGGATGTTTTCCTCCCTCTCTTTCTCCCTGCTTTCCCCTCTCTCTAAAAATAAATCAATAAAATCTCTCTGTTTTTTTAATGCAACATCTGACTATTCAGTCAGGGGCACTGACCTCTTTTCCCTTAGATTGTCAAATTAAAAAATGACAACCACCAACACAATAGCCATCCCATGTGAATGAATCAAAATTATACCTATTTTTGTCATATTGGCAAAAAACATAACTTTTGGTGTGCCATATACTTTTAGTAATCAGTTTGTACGTGTGTGCCACAAGGTGGAAAAGTTTGAAAATTGCTCACCTAGATGATGTCCCTTGGCTCTTTATCTTGTTTTGTTTTTGTTCCGGCATTTGTCACAATGTGAAATGATGCTAGTGTTCTTGTTTTTAATCCTCTCTTCCCATTACTAAGAAATCATTGTAGCTAAAACCTCCTAGAGCATAGCAGATAATGATCTACCTCACTACATTGTTGGTGGATTAAATGAGATTACACGGGTTGACAGCAAAGTGCTATCAACCAATAAGATTATCTTAATTCATCCGCACTAGACCTTTTACACAGAAGGAAACTGATGATTAGGAAACTTCAGTGATACCCTGCCCTCAGCGCCAGAAACCCAGAGTGTGGATGTGGTCTTTGCTGAGAATGCCCTTGGGATGAGGTTGTTAGAAAAAGTGTAAACTAAAGGCAGCTAGCCGGGAGCTGGTGGGGCTAGACAGGTAAGAGAAAGGGGGTGGGGAGGGAGGGCACAGGGACTGGCTGGGTGAAGTCTGGACTGGTTGAGTTTTCACCCCCAAGGTCAGAAGAGGTCTGTGAACCGTCTGAGTTTGGGTGTCCACAAATGACAGATTCTCTAAGAGGACCACACCTCCCTCCTCTCATTGGTGGGGAGGGGGAAAGATGAAAAACCACTAAGTAGGGAAGATTAAGAAAGCACCGCTTGGGAGTGAGAATAACTACTACTTGTCCAGTGCCTTCCAGAAGGCCCAGTTCCGTGCCACCTTTCTATGTATCTCCCCACCTTCCAGCTACCTCATGGGGCATTTTAAGGATGAGAACCCAAGGCTCAGAGAGGTTGAGCAACTAGTTCAAATGTGGTAAATGACAAACCAAAAATGAGAAGCCTGGTTCCTCATTTGTTAACTGAGGAGGGTTAATTGGGCAAAGTCATGATAACAATAACAATGACATAAAATTTCCTTTTAAAATAAATTGGCTTAGCCCTGGCTGGGTAGCTCAGTTGGTTAGAATATCATCCCGATACACCAAGGCTGTGAGTTCAATCCCCCATCAGGGCACACACAAGAATCAACCAATGAACACCTAAGTAAGTGGGACAACAGATTGATGTTTCTCTCTCTCTCCCTCCCTCCCTCTCTCTCTAAAGTCAATTTTAAAATTTTTTAAGTAAATAAAATAGAACAAATTTACTTAAGTAAAAAATGTAAGTCTTTTTAAATAAAAATCAAGTGGGTATTTAGTGGTAGAAACTCATATAAGGTAAAAATAATCTTTAAGGCAGTTCAAGAAAGACAGAAGTTTGGGAAACACTAAGACCCAAGAACCTTAGGGTGACATATTAGCTTGAGCCATCAGAAATGGATGATGCCTGATCACTTCGCTTTGACCTACAAAAATTACAATTTCATGTGGTTCTACCAGCTAGAAAGCCCTCTGTCTTCTGTCCCTTGCCTGTGTTCTAGCAAAACCAACTGCTGGCCTTTGCCCTGCACACACCACAGTTTCTCTCCTTCGTGCCTCTGTCTAAGCCCCAGTCCCTCCACTGGACACGCACACATGCTAAGGATGCAGGTGTCACCACCTTCAAGAACGGTCCTTGTCACCTGACTCCCAAAGCAAGTGAGGTCTCCTCTTCACAGCTTCCCTACATAGTCAGCATGTCTGTCCGCATGGTTGGGTCTGTCTCTCCTACAAGCTTAGGAAGTCCTCGAGGGAAAGGACACGTTTTTAATGAACCCCAGTATCCTCTGCCTGGAGCAGAGGGGGACCCTCCTCAAGCCTAGCTGACAGAGTGAGTGACAGAAGGAAGATCTACAGAGAAGGAAGGCCCAATTCAGCCTGGAGGGCCAGAGGCCAAAAAGCAGGCAGCCTGTCTGAACACAGATGCAAGACCAGCCACACAGAACCGATGCGCTCAGCCTGCATGACCTTCAGCCACACACAGCCACTGTGTTCAAACACCGTGACCTCCCTCAAGGAACTCACTCTCTAGAGAAGCCGCTGCGGAACCAAGAATCAGAGAAACCGTCACCACAGATGAAGACCAGGCAAACCCACAGGAAGACCACTCTGGGGGCACAGCTGCCCGAGACGGACGGATGGTGTTAGATCCCTCCGCCCCAGGTAAGCAGCTCCTCTAAGCTGGTGGGAAGGCAGGGTGGTCATAGCAGCAACAACGGCAAAAATCCCGCGGGGGATGTACGCAGGAGTGGGTGCTTTCAATGTTTTCTCATTCAAAGGAAACCCTTATGAGGGGGGTATGACTGTCCCCATTTTACAGAGAAAGAAACTGAGGCTGGCCGAGGGCGTGGCAGCCGCTAGGACTGGAACCCAGATCTCTGGCTGTGAAAACGACGCTCTTCCCGCTTCACCACGAGGGCCTTCACTTCGTGCTTTCCTGCGGAAGGAGGGTGACTGACTGTCTGCCGTGGGGAGGGCACATTCAGGTCCGGGTATTACCACGGCAGGCACAAACTAGCAAGAGGGCCCTCGCATCTTGGGCTGCTCATCTCTGCCCTCAGTCAGAACGATCCCTGTGCCCCTGGCTGTCCGAGCTCCAGCCCGGCCGCCCTCGTGCCCCCGTACCCACAGCCCTTTCGGCAGGTGCTTCCCGCATCCCCTGAAAGAATCGCTGCCCGTGTGCAGCCAGCCAGTTCCTCTTTGTGCTTCCTCGTTTCACCCCGGCTGGACCCAGACAAACCTCTCCGAGACTGTTTTCCCATCGAAGCAGGGGGTGTGCTGGTTAAACAAGTTCATAGCTAAATCAATAACACTTGTGCCGAGAACTGCGCAATAAAGAAACGCCATGCTCTTGAAACAGCACTTGATTCATTCAAATACGTGTTTATTGCTGGGCCTCCTAAGATGTGCAGACAGCCCCAAACCGAAACAAGAAGTCCAGTCTAGTGACGGTGATGTTATTCAAAAGAAAAATTCCACTGGGGAAGCCCTAAATCTATCAGTAATTAGAGGGCGATCCAAAGACTTGAAACAAAAATTTACTGAGGAAGAGGAGACGTCCATAGACACATGAACAGATATTCCGTCTCAACAGAGACCAGGGACGCAAAAATAAAGGCCACGGTGAAGTGGCACCGCAGACCCACCGGGGTGAATGAGGACCTGCTGGGAGTGCCGGGCCCGCAGGCCCGAGGGTGCAGAACGACCACCCTGACGGGGCAGGGAAGGAGCACAGGCAGGCCCAGCCGGCGCTCGTCAGTACTCTGCGGAGCCAAGCCCAGAAGGGCCGAGCACAGATGGCAAACCGGCGGCTCAGGGTCTGAAAACGGCCTGCTGCCACGTTTTGTTTGCCCTCTCAGTGTTTACAGAATTGAAGTAATTGTCAAAAGTTAAAAATCAAGAGATTTCGCAACTTCTCTGGGAAAACAGTAAAATCTGGCAGCTCCTGACCCAGCCTCCGTGGGGCAACATGTGGCCGGAGCTGAGTGCCAGCGGCTCCCTTTGGCCACACCCGCAGCAACCCCCGCCCGCCCTCTGCACTGCGACCTCCCTAGGCCCAGGGGCGTTGAAGTGCGCCCCCCCTCAACTGGGGACCTGCGGCACCCACTCGCAGGGATGAAACCCAGAGTCTGGCACTGCCCAGCTCTGCAATGGAGCCAGGAACAATTTGTTCAGCAATGTGTTTACACACTGCCATCCCAGACCCTGACAACCCTGCGGGAAACCAAGGCTCAGAGAAGTAAAGATTTTTTTTATTTTATTTTACCATTTTAGCCATTTAAAAAAAGATGTTATTTATTCATTTATTTTTAGAGAGAGGGGAAGAGAGGAAGAGGGAGAGAAACAACGATGTGAGAGAGAAACATGGATCTGCTGCCTCTCCCACGCCCCTACCCAACAGGGACCTGGCCGGCAACCCAGGCATGTGCGCTGAGAGGGAATCGAACGGGGACCCTCCGCTGTGCAGAAGGACGCCCAACCCGCTGAGCCACACCAGTCAGGGCACAAGTTGAGAAATTTGTCCAGGGAGTGGCAAGTTTGGAATGGAACTCACGAATCTCAGACTCAGCTAATATTGGTTCAACACATTCACATGCTTAAGCACTAAGTGTTGTACATGAACTAAGTAACTTCTCACTTCAACCCTATGGCACAAACAGCTATTTCCATTTTACCTGTGAGAAAACGAAGGCACAAAGGTCAATGGCTTGTCAGAGGTCACAGGGCTACTAAGAGATTTGAAGGCAGCAGTCTCCTTGCAGAGCCTGAACCTCCGTGCAGCACGGGTGGGCCTCGGAGCTGCTGCAGATCAAGCCCCCACCTCCTGGACCAAGCCAGTGGACTCTTTGTGGTCACCGGTTCACAAATCAGTGCCACTCTTCCAAGTCATACACATTGTGTTTGCCTTTAACACCAAAACGCAAAGCCACACACCACCCCGCAGTGTGTCTCCCCCACACAACAACACGCTGTTGAGCACCTTCCTTATCAGCGTGGCAGCCCAGTTCTACAGACACACTATAGTTTATTTAACTTATCTCCTAACAGACATGTAGGTTGTCTCCTGCTTTTCCTTGTTTTATTAAAAAATTGATGCCTCACCCTGACCAGTGTGGCTCAGTTGGTAGGGTGTCATCCTGCAAAGCGAAAGCTTGCCAGTTTGATTCCCTTATCATGGCACACGCCTGGGTTGCGGATTTGATCCCAGGTTGGGATGCATGTGAGAGGCAACTGATCAATGTTTCTCTCTCACACCGATATTTCTCTCCCTCTCTTTCTCCCTTGCTTCCCCTCTCTCTGAAAATAAATAAAATCTTAAAAAAAAAGGATGCATCAAACATCCTTGTTCACCTAAATCTGTGCACTTGAATATTTCTTTCATTCTGTAGAATAATTTGAAGTAGAATTAAGGAGTCAAGAACAAGCATAAATAAGATTTCGAGGTCATGCAAACTGCCCTCCAGAAAATCTCTTCCAATGTACACACCCACCAGCACTGTAGGGGAGGGCCATTTTCCACACCCTTGCCTCCGCTGGGTATTTTTTTCTATTGCTTTCTCTGCACCACATTCAAGCTGTCTCCCTTAAGCTGCCTTGTTATTTTTATAATCAGTTCACTTTCACCAGTGTGATTACAACCATAAAAGGAACAAAATAATCTGTGTCTAGTTTTATAAGGGGGAGGGGAACAGGAAACACTCCAGAATGGTGGCACTGATTGGATTTACGTGGGCATGATGTCAGCGATTATTTTTTCAGTATTTTTCTAAAGATTTTATTTATTTATTTTTAGAGAGAGGGGAAGGGAGGGAGAGAGGGAAAGAAGTGTGTGTGAGAGAAACACCGATTGGTTGCCTGTCACACACCCCCAACTGGGGACCTGGCCCACACCCCAGGCGTGTGCTCTGACTGGGAATTGAACCAGCGACCTTTCCTTTCGCAGGCCAACTTGCAATCCGCTGAGCCACACCTGCCAGGGCTCAGTATTTTCCAAATGTTCTTATTTTAATGGTAGGGGAAACTTTCTCCCTGCTGACTCTTATTCCTATACCCCTTTTTAACTGTTTTTAAAAAAGAAAATAGATCCAGAGTGGACCATTGAGACAGCATGGAGGAGAGGCTGCTATCTGCTTGCAGCCAGATTTTGTGGGAAAAGTACCCCCCACCCTAAGTGGATGGAAAGAAGAAAAAAAAGCTAGAATGACTCAGGGCCTGAGGCCAGGTGAAGATTCGGGAAAACCTAGAGTTTAGCAGTGAGAAGGCCAGTAAGACAGCAGCCAATCATTAACCTGTTTCTGCCCAGTATTGCCAATTTCAGGAAACAGCACCATTATTCACCTGGATTGCACACGCCTGAAGCTGGGGGGCCATCCTAGATTCCTGCCTGTCCACCCGCCACCAGATCCTCTTGGCTGTATCTTTCTAAATCTCTCAAATCCCACTTGCTTCTCCACTCCTTAGTTGGGGCTCTCCTCTCACCTGGATCACTGAAGCCACCCCACCCTCTGCACCCAGCCCCACTCATTTCTCATGAATTGTCAGTTCAGAGGGCTTCTAACACGCAAATCTGATTTTGGGTAAATCCCTCCCAGGGTCTCACGGGGCCTGCAGCTCTGGCTGCAAATTTGAATCACCCAGGGGGTTTTAAAGATGATCCCAATGCACCGAGCTCCCACAGATTCAGACTACACTGGTTTGGGGAGTGGCCCAGATTTCTAGTTTTTAAAGTTCCCCCAAGTTATCCTAATGTGCAGCCAGGGACCACTGGCCTCCAGGATTTAGAGTATGGGTTCCTCTTTATGGTATTCAGATACTCCCTATCATTTAATCTTCCAGCAAATATTTCCTGAGCACCTGCTATGTACCAGATACCTTGCTAGCGAGGAGGCTAAGCAAAGAATAACATTTAAGCCCCTCAAGAAGCCTATGGGTCTATCAGGGTCAACCTGGCTTTTAGTACTTTAAGCCTTATTTCTGCCTCCTCCCACCGCCCACTCTGTTGTCGTCATCACAACCGACTTGGGATTCCCCAAACTTGCACTGCTGCAGCCTCAGGGCCTATAAATATGCCACTGCCTCAGCCCAAAATTCCCGCCCTTGGCCTCTTCGGTAAGACTCAGCTTGAGAACCACTTCCTCTGAAAAGTCTCTACTGAACCCCTGCCCCTTTCCCAGATCTGCCCAGATTAGCACCATACCCATCATTCTATCTATTGCTACCACCGTCCATTTCATTGCCTGGCACCTCCTCTAGACGGTGAGCTCCAGAGGTAGGGACGGTGACCATTCCTGTATGCCCAGTGGAGGCACTGTTGTTTGGTGAATCCACACAGGAGCGAACTTGAATGAGTGCGAGTGAACCAGGGGAGGGTCTGGGTAAGAGGCACTATTTGGTATGAGCAAGGTATGAGCCGACTAGAAACTCGTTGGAGGAGAATTGCAGCTTTAGAAGCTTCATGAAGCCAGGTTCTGGGTAGGAGGTTCAAAAACTCAGCCCTGTAACCAACCACCAGGGAGGCAGACAGGTAAACGTAGCATCAAAACGAGTAAAACAGTGGTAGCAGCCTGGTGTCTTACTTCACTTTGAAGACGTGGCCTTGGGTGGTGGAAACAACAGAGGATCCATGTTCTAATTTGTGTATTCTAATTTGGGAAATCGCTTGCATGTGACTTTGGATTAGGCTTACTCCTAATATTTGCAAGGCTGATAGGAGGAACAGAAATGGAGGTCCACATATATGTCTAAATATCTAAAAGTTAAAGGAACAATATAAATGAACAAACAAAACAGAAACATGCCCTGGCTGGTGTGATTCAGTGGATTAAGTGCTGGTCTGTGAACCAAAGGGTTACTGGTTCAATTCCCAGTCCGGGCACATGCCTGGTTTGCAGGCCATGTCCCCAGTTGGGGGCGCATGAGAGGCAACCACACATTGATGTTTCTCTCCCTCTCTTAAAAAAAAAAGAAAAGAACAGAAACAGACTCATAAATACAGAGAACAGACTGATAGTTGCCAGAGGGGAAGGGGAATGGAGGACTGGCTGGATAAATAAATATCTAAAAGTTATAAAATAAACTAACAAACCATTAAATATAGCTTCTATCCTATTCTCTTACCTTGACAAATATATCTCCATATTGACCTGGAGGGCACAGGTCAATAGAATTCACGGTTTAGAATTCTCAGAGTTCTTGGAAATGTGGTGGCACAAGGAAAACTAGCCCCTGACCTACACCCTTGTCCTCCCACCTGTGGAAGGCAGAATAATGCCCCTTTCCCCTAGAATGTCCACAGCCTCATCCCTGGGGCCTGTGAGTATATTATTTTACATGGGAAGGGGGAATTAGAATTGCTAATCACCTGACCTCGAGATAAAGAGATTATCCTGGATGATCTGGGTGCACCCAAAGTAATCTCAAGCATCCTTGTAAGTGAAAAAGAGGCAGAAGACTTAGTCAGAGATGGGACACAGAAGCAGAGGCTGGAGTAATATGATCACTGGCAGCGAAGGCAGAGGAAGGGGGCCAGGAGCCAAGGAACAGGGGTGGCCTCTAGAAGCTGGAAAAGGCCAAGTGAATGGATTCCCCTCTAAGCCTCCAGAAAGGAACACAGCCCTGCGACACCTAGATTTATAGCCCACTGAGACCCATTTCGAACTTCTGACACCCAGAAATGTCAGAGAATGAACTTGTGATAATTCTTCAGAGTAGCAATAAGAAACTAGGAAACTGCCTAGGTTCTGCCTTGCACCACAAGGGCCTCAGGGTCACCTGTGGGGCCATATCCATCACAAATCCAAAGTCCTACTCACAAACAGCTGCCCTTTGCCACACCTTGAGCCTAGGAGTATACACCCCAGCATTCTCAGGAGGAGGGGCCCAGGGAAAAGGCTCTGGAAGAGAGGCGGAGCCATTTGTGCAAGGAAAGGTGGGGTTTTAGCACTTTTGGTGTGGTCTGAAAGGCAGTACAGGCTCTGGTTGGCACGACTCTTGGGCCACGTGGCCTCCCCTGTGGGTGTTGCACAGCAACTAGAGGAGGTCCGGAGAAGGACCTTTAAAACACAGAACCCAGGATCCCATATGCAGCGCTGTCTTGGGTCAAATGGATTTACCTCTCTGAGCCCCATCTGTAAAGTCAACCCTGAGGTCATTATTGAGCACCTCATCTGTGCCAAGTGTCGTGCTTGGTGACAGTGGAATGGTAGGTACAGCACACAGCAATCCCTCAGCCAACTTTAATTTCCTTTTCTTTCTACTTATTCTCAACAAAGTCAATGGGACTTGCAATTTAGAAATAAAACTCCAACCTGGCTGGGGTGGCTCAGTGGATTGAGCTCCAGCCTGCAAACCAAAGGGTCACTGGTTCAATTCCCAATCAGGGCACATGTCTGAGTTGTGGGCCAGGTCAGGTCCCCAGCGGGGAGCACAGGAGAGGCAACCACACATTGATGTTTCTCTCCCTCTCTTTCTCCCTCCCTCTCTGTCTAAAAATAAACCTCCCCTCCCCACCCTGCCCCCACCCCCTTGGTGCTGTGCACACAAACCTTGATTCCTCAACCGCACCAAGGACCTGTCCTGCTCATGGCCGTCCCGTGCAGTTCCTTCCACCTGCGGAGGTCTGTCCTCTACACACCCTGCTTTCACCAATCTGCCTCTTCAGGGCTTAGTTTAACTGTCAACGTCTTGAGGAAGCCCTTCCTGGTTCCCTAACCCCACTCACCAGAGCAAGCTCACCTGCTCGTCTTCTCTCCCAAAGCCAGGCAGCACTCCGTGTGGTACTCACCGCGTGGTGGCTATTGTATGACTATTTGTATTACCTTTTTTGGGTTAAATGTAAGTTAAATCTTTTTTTTGTAATTCTTAATTATTTCATTTTCTTCTTCAAAATTGGGTCTCAAGTTCTGGCTGGGTAGCTCAGTGGGTTAGAGCATCCTCCTGATATGCCAAGGTTGCAGGTTCGATCCCTGGTCAGGGCACATAATAAGAATCAACCGATGAATGCATAAACAAGTGGAACAACAAATCGATGTTTCTATCTCCCTCTCTCAAAAAAAAAAAATTAAAAAAAAAGACTAGGTCTGAAATGTATTACTTTCTAAAATTCTGGTGAAATATATGTACCATGAAACTCCTGATTTTCTGTCCTTAAACCTCCTCCCTTTGTAGTCCTTCTGCACTGGGAACTGGCACAGCCGTTTGCCCAGCTGTCCAAGCCAAGAACTCAGGTGGCAATCTTGATGCCATTCTCTCAGACCCCTTTGCCAATCCACCCACAAATCTTGCCAATCTGCTCTTCAAACAGGTGTGGAATCAACCGTTCAGAACCCCACCCTGCTCACTGCATTTTCACAGTTACCGACCTAGTCCAAGTCACCACTCTCACTTCCTCACCCATTCTGTGCCCTGTTGTCTGCTCTCTTCACAACTAGCCTTTTAAAGACATGCATCATGCCCTGGCTGGTGTGGCTAAGTGGGCTGAGCACCAGTTTATGAAGCAAGAAGTCGCCGGTTCAATTCCCAGTCAGGGCAATACCTGGGTTTTGGGCCAGGTCCCTGGTTGGGGTTGGGGGCTTGTGAGAGGCAACCAATTGACCTTTCTCTTGCACATCGATGTTTTTCTCCATTTCTTCCTTCCTTGTCCTCTTTCTAAAACATAAAATCTTTTTAAAATACATAAATAAAACATAACAACGTACATCGTGATGTCAGTGTGTCTTGTTACTGGTGATGTTAATCCTGATGGAGCACTTCGCTGCGGTGGTGATCCAGGGCACCTGGTGGCGTTCCTGGGCCTCGCCAACAGACAGAGCTAGGAAATGCGTGTATTTATACTACCCTATGCACACATACACTCATCCCTGTGTCAAGTTCCAACCAGTACTGCCACTCTCATCCAGCACCACAGGGTGCACTCTGGCATTTCCCCTTTGCTTACTGGTAATTCTTTGGTTAACTTCTTTTTCAACACTAGGAAACCTGGTTCTCTTTACCCACAATATATTTACTTATCGTTCAATAACCAGGATAAATAAAAAGCAACTTCAGAATTTCTAACTTAGACTCCTCCCCCTCTCTTCCCCCACCCCCACTGTCATCAACAAATTCACCGCCCAGAATACAGTGTTTGGGCCCAGCTCCCTTTGTCTGCAGCCTCACAGTCCCCAGCCAAACACTGTTTTCCAACATCGCTGAGGTCAGATCCTTTCTTCTCCTCCTGCTCTTCAGTAACATGTCAACATCACATGCCCCCTGATAATGATGCACCGAGAAGGCACATCGCCTCTCTGGTGTTCTTCCCCAGAATGCACTAACTCAATCTAAATGCGAGAGACCACCACACAAACCCAAACTGAAGCAATGGATTGTATCCTTCCAAAGTGTCCATGTCATGAAAGAGAAGGAAAGACTGAAAACCACCGCAGCGGATGAGACCAAGGCTAAGTGCAGTGTGGGATCTGGACCGGGTGCTGGACCAGAAGAGGGCCATTAGTGGAAAAGCTGGCGAAGTCCAAAAGTCTGTAGCGTTGTATCAACACTAAGTTCTTAGCTGGGCTCATTGTACTACGGTTACGAAAGGCGTTCCTATCAAGGGAAACGGGGTGAAAGGTGTACCAGAGTTCTCTATTTTTTTTTTTATTGAAAATTTTATCGAAATAATTGTAGACTCACATGTGGCTGTAAAAAAAAAAATAGGTCCCTGTACACTTTGCCCAGTTTTCCCTGATGCTAATATATATTCTTTAAGATTATTTATTTATTTTTAGAGAGAAGGGAAGGGAGAGAGGGAAACATTGATGCGCAAGGGAAACAGCAACTGGTTGCATCTTGCGTACCCCCAGCTGGGGACACGGCCCACAACCCAGGCATGTGCCCTGACCAGGAATCGAACTGGTGACCTTTTGGTTTGTGGAATGATGTCCAACCCACTGAGCTACACCAGTCAGGGCACCAACGGTAATGTTTTTGAAAAAGTATAGGATACTACATAACCAGGACACTAATGTTGATACAATCAATCTAAAGAAAACACTTAATATTCTGGAGGGATAGGAGACTTTCTGAGAATTATACGTCCATATAATTGTCCAAAATATGAAATAAATTATAATTGTGGGGGAGGGGAGCTTTAGGAACTCACTGATCATGTAAACCCAGGACTACAGTGCTCTATAGAGCGGTCACATTCTCTTTCCAGTTTTTGCCTGACCTTTTCCTTCTCCTTGGATGAGTAATTTCGACAGCGGATGAAGATGATGAAAACAAACGGCTCTCCCTGTCCACCGCAGAGTACACAGGGCTCCGCCTACAGAGGCCGCCTCACACCAGGGATCCAAGTCTGCGGAATCTGACCTCCGCGCTTCAGCCAAAATTGGTTTCTGTCTCAGAAACCATTTTCCTTGGACTGCATCATTTTGTCTTCGCCTCCATCACCCTCACAAGCAAATGATTTTCACACCAGACACCAGTCAGGGCATCTCAGCAAATCACAAACTAAAATCTGCTACAAACAGCCCTGGCTGGAGTGGCTCAGTGGACTGAGTGCCAGCCTGTGAACCAGAAGGTCGCCAGTTCAATTCCCAGTCGGGCACATGCCTGGGTTGCAGGCCAGGTTCCTATTAGGGGGTACGTGAGAGGCAACCACACATTGATGGTTCTCTCCCTCCTTTCCCCTCTGTCTAAAAATAAATAAAATCTTTATTTAAAAAAAAATTTTTTTTAAATCTGCTACAAACACTCAGGGCTGCTTGTAAACAGCAGTAACTTTCACTAAAATTTGTGAAAACCAGGTTATCACTCAGCTCCCTCTACTTGCTATCCCCTCTCCAACTCCCTCAATTCTGGCCCTGTCGTCTCATGTCAGGAACACGGCAAAACGCTCTGCTCTATCCCGTCCTGACGCCCACTGTGCACCGCTGCCAGGGTGACCTTCCTAAACACAGAGGAGACTGACACTTATGACCACTGGTCTCATAACTTCTCCCACCTTATCTGTACTGCTCATAATAACCAAGTCAGGCAGGAATATGTATCCCTGCTTACCAAGTAAAAAGAAACTGAATTCAGAGAAATTAAGAAATTCACCAGGATGAAAAGGTTATTAAGAGCCAGGACTGGGATTCCACCCAGATCTCTGTGGCTCCAGAGCCTAAAGGCATGACAGAGGACAGATGCCTTCTAAGTTCACGAACTTAAACCCAGCAGATGTGTGCAGCCTAGTTCTGTGGTTCTCAAAGCGTTGCTCTTGAAGTAACGGTTTCAGCATCACCTGATGGACTTGTTAGAAATGCAAGTTCTCACACCACCCCCAGATCTACTGAATCAGAGACTCCAAGGTGGGGCCCCAGCAATCCAGTGTTGGCAAGTCTTCCAATGCTCCCTTAAGTTTGATCATCGCTGATCCACAGGACAAAGACACAGATGGAATCCAGAGAGCAAGAGCAGAGATGAGCAAGAGCTGCCTATGTTAGCTCACTGGGCTGTCTACGGCAGCTCACTGTTAGAAAAGACTGAGTGGTGAGACCCTGCCAGGATGCGCCAAGAGGACCCCATCTGGGGAAAGATTGGTTCTATGTGGGTCCATCAAGTACCAGGCCAGGACACGAGGTGGTCTGGGCTAGGCTGGGCTCCGCCATGAACCAGCTGTGTGATCTTGGACACAGCCCTCCACCTCTCAAACCTGTTTCTTCGCCCCTGGGAGCTTCACTGAGATGGTCCTGCCCCCGTATTTGGTGCGGGGCTCTCCCAGGTGACTTTTACTCCTTCCCTAATGCCTAACACCTCTTTCCCACGATCATTCCACGGCCTCACTGAGGAGATCACTCAGGAGAGAACACCCACAGAGCTCCATCCCACATCCACCATCTACCACCTCTGCTCTCATACTCCACCTCTCCACGTGCCTCCCTCCTCATACCCAGCCATGCTTCCATCCAAATCCACCCCTCCACGGGTGTGGTGAGCACCCATCCCTCTCACTTGTTCAAGGATATTGCCTCAGCAAGCCCCCTTTCTCACAGCCATTTTTCTCTCTACTGCATTTTTCCAATCACCAGAATAACGTTATTCCCCCAGCTCTGCTCCCTTTGACAGCAAACTTCTCACAGCCGCTCACTCTCCTCTCATTCTGTCTTAAGCCCACTCTGCTCAGCCTCCCACGCCTATCAGCCTGCCAGCACCGGCGCAGGCCCAGCCTCTAGTGCCATCCGCACTGTGAAATCCAGGGGCCAGTTCTCAGTCCGCATTTTACTGGACCCGCCAGCAGCAGCTCCCTCAGTCCATCATGCCTTCCCCCTTCGCACACTTGCACACAACTTCCAAGAGAACGAACTCTTGTTTTTTCTCCGACTCTCCTGGTCCCTGTTTCCTAGTCTCTGCCCATTGCTTTTTCTTTTTCCAGACTTCTTACTGCTGAGATATGATTTCATCCAGCCTCAAGACATGTCTACATTGAAGGCCCCCCAAACACGTACCTGCAGCCCAAACTCCAGACTGCAGGCTGCCTACTCAACATCTTCCCTTGAACGATCGATAGACATCTTCCATTAACCGTGTCCAAAACGGGACTCTAGTTTCCCGCCAGACCTGCTTTACACACTTCCTTCCCCATCTGAATTAACAGCAACTTGCTACTGCTTATTCCTTAGGCTAAAACTTTAGTTATTCTTGACTCTCCTTTTTCTCACACCCCTCATCCATTCATTCAAGCAAATCCTACTGGTTTACCTTCAAAACATGTCTTTTTTTCTGACCATTCTTCACTACCTCCAATGCTTCTATCCATGCTCCCCCCTCCCCCGTTCCAACCTCAATGGAACAGAGTTGGTTTTATTATTTTTACGATTTTATTTATTTATTTATTTTTAGAGAAATGGGAAGAGAGGGAGAGAAATAGCAATGTGTGAGAGATACATCGACCAGCTGCCTCTCCCATGCCCCCTGCTGGGGACCTGGCCGGCAACCTAGGCATGTGCCCTGGCTGGGAATCAAACCGGTGACCCTTTGGTTCACAGGCCGGCACTCAATTCACTGAGTCACTCCAGCCAGGGCCAGAGTTGGTTTTAAAATGTAAGTCAGATTACGGGATGCCTCTGCTCATCCAGTGATTCATTTAGCTCACACTAAACTTCCCAGTGATTCATTTTGCTCACACTAAAGGCCAGTCTTTTTAAGGGCCTACAAAGTCCAACACAAGCTGCTTTTCCACCCCACACCTCTGACCTCATCCCCGCCTACTAGCTATACTGATCTCTGTGCTACATGCTCCTTAACAAAGGGCCTTTGCTCCAGTTCTTTCCTTTCTGGAAAGCTCTTTTTCACAGATCCATTGGGCCAACTCTCATTCCTCAGGTCCTTTCAAACCTCACTTTTTCAAGGAGGCCTACCCTGCCCAGCCCTCCCCATGCTCCTTGCCCCAGCCTACATTCTCATTTCTCCCCAGCGCACCCCACCTTATACATCATCATTCACTTGTGTGTTGCTTATTGTCCCTCTCCCTCCACTGGCAGGGAAGCTCCACGAAGGCAGGGATCTTTCTTTGTTCACTGACATAGTCGAAGAACCTTGGACAGTGCTGAGCCCCTAGGGGGCACTCAAAGTTATTGCCTGAA
The DNA here is from genome assembly GCA_007922815.1 of Macrotus californicus. Classification (NCBI taxonomy): domain Eukaryota; kingdom Metazoa; phylum Chordata; class Mammalia; order Chiroptera; family Phyllostomidae; genus Macrotus; species Macrotus californicus. The sequence goes on along the minus strand of VMDR010000462.1, from coordinate 76,551 downwards.
TGACTTTAGCAGGATACATTTCTTGAGTTATATACTTATTTTTATTACAAATATAGTATGCCAAACCTGTAAATTCAGTGGTGACATGTTCTTTTATATCTTTTAGAGAAAACATCTGTCACTCTAGAGTCTTCTCAGTGAAAGGGTTGCATCCCAGGTGTTTCAAACCTGGCTGCGCATACAAAGCATCTAGGAAGATAGCTAAAAAATAGATTCCTGTGTTCCACTCTATGCTCTCTGGCGTTGGGCCTGGAATCTATTATTTTAAATAAATGTCTCAGGTGACTCTCCTGTAACAAGGCCAGTACTAGGCAAGGATTAGGACTTAGGGACTCCTAGATCAGATGACCTCTGAGGGCTTTTCTGGCTAAGACGTTCCAGCTTTGTGAGTGAAATGACTGACTACATCACAGGTGGCAAACACAAGGCCCACGGGCTGAATCCAGCCCTCCACCTTGTTTTACCTGGCCTGGCACCTCGTTTCTACCCAGCAGCAGCACCGAGCTCCTTGCCCCTAGTTAAGGAGTAGTTATATTTATAGAGTCCTAAAATTATGTCTGGCCCTTTGAAGGCAACCATAAATAAGGCTGATGTGACCCCTGGTGAAAATGAGTTTGACACCCTTAGACTACACCGTAGAGCAGTTTTTCAAAAACAGCAGACTTAGCCCTCACTGGTATGGCTCAGTGGCTTGGGCATTGTCCTGCGAAGCGAAGGGTCACTGGTTCAATCCCAGGTCAGGGCACAGGCATGGTTGCAGCCTGTTCCCAGGTCAGGGCGTGTACGGAAGGCAACCAATCAATGTATTTCTCTCGCATCAATGTTTCTCTCCCTCTTTCTCCCTCCCTCCCCTTCTCTAAAAATCAAAACTAAAAGGCAAAAGATAGAAACACACTACAGGAGACCACTTCCAGACAGTCAACACAGTGTCGAAAGGGTCGCAAGTCTTGTTACCAAAGCGTTATGCCTACCAGGGTCACTGAGGGAGTCTAGAACACCATTTTCTGCATAAAGTGTCAAACGCCTTTGCCTTTCAAGCTACTTTCGGAAGCTAGGTAACTGAGGTATTTACCACACGGCAAAGTCAGTCAAGTGACCAATGTAATTACATAGCATCTTAAAAGTTACTTAAGTTCCTCAATTGGTACAATCACAACTCACTTTGTGCGGATTTGTAAAAACAAAGCATCTGTATTTGTCTCCTAACCTCTCTGGTACCTGCACCTTGAATAGTCAAGTTCAGTCTTCCTGGTGCCCCTGGGTGCCTTAGGCTGGATTCCCCTCAGGCAACTACAAACTGGTTTCCATAACAAGCTGCTCTAAAAGCGGTTCTGTACCCCCAGGCACCAGCTAGGTCCCTCAGGGCAGGCAGCTTAAACCGTTTGTGGGTGGTTTGTGGGCCCAGACCTCACCGCTCACCTAGGGAGCCTGGGCCTTAACCCTTTAGGACTCAGGCCTCTGGCAGCCTCCTCAGGTGGTGTGCACCCACCGGCTGGCTGAACATTTCAGCCCCTGTGGGATTTAACAGATTGGGAGTAGCAGGTGGTTAAACTTTAGTAAAAGGAAAAAGCACAAGATTCAGAAGATAAAGGGTCATACACAAACCCCAATGGGCATCTGTTCTAGAGGGCCGCAAAAGCTGCGGTTTGCCGTTAACTGGCCACGATGCTAGCAGGGGAAGCAGAGAAATGAGAACACATGTGACCTTTCCAGCTCAGCATTCTTTCCACTATACCACACCATCTAACAGATTGAAGATACCATGCAAGGACCTTACAGCTATTGGACAGAGAGCCCGTCCCGGGGCAGCTCTATGGACCTCACAACCCTGACATTTAGTGCTGGCTGCATAGATAAGGCACCATGTCCTACACATGCAGAAGATGGCAGGTTACAAAGCCACTGTAACACGAGAACATAATTAAGAGAAAAGCAAATTAAAATTATAGCTAGTTTCCTCAATTATATCCCCCACCCCCCAAAAAAAGCCTAGCCCTGACATTTGTGGCTCAGCTGGTTGAGCATCATCCCACAAAGTGAAAAGGTCACCTGTTCAATTCCCAGTCCGCACATACACCTAGGTTGCAGGTTCAGTCCCCGATTGGGGCACCTACAACGGGCAATTGATCAATGTTTCTCTCACCCCTCTCTCTCCCTTCCCCTCTGACAATAAATAAAATCTTTAAAAAAAACAACAAAAAAACCTACAAGGTAAATTAAATTAGCAGTGTTAGCTAGCTACTGTTTCCTGTGGGGGAGAGAGCCTACCCTCCCTAGTCCTGTGAGTATCATGTATGACTTCTGATTAAAGTTATTTGGCATAAACAGTCCTTGTGGACTGATTATTTCCTCTACTAACAGTTCAAAACAGTAACATATACATGCGCACACGATGTTCTCCAGTTCTGATTGCATCTTTAAAAAGAAAGTTCTAAGACTACTCTCACCTGGGTTTTGACCTCTCCTTTTCAACCATCCTATGTAGATGAAAATGCCAAGTACAACGAGCTCAGTGGCTTCCCCAGTTGTGGCCCATTTCCCCTTCTACAGTGTCCCGCTGCACCTGCCAGAGCCTCCACTGGCGGGTTCTGTGATCTGGCCCCTCACTGGCCTGATCTGATTGACCACTCTCCTCTACCCTTGCTCGTTCTAGCGTATGGTCTTCCTGCTGTTTCTCAGCCCAATTGCCTAGGGCCTCCTAGTGTTTGCAATAGCTGGCTGGCCCCAACACATGTGCTGCTGAAGTTTGGGTGACCACCCTGTCCCTATCCCCGTAGCACTTCACATAGTTGTATTATCCCCACGTGGCAGGATGTTTAACTATCTGACCTCTAGGCAATAATACAAATTGCCACCCTAGTAACAGTGATAATCAGAAGGCCACAGCCACAAATTTTCAAATACCCCAGGACGAGGGTAGGTATTATTGCCCTGGAGGGTAACTACAGGACTAGAACATTCAATCGGCAAAGTAGCGCCCAGGATTTCGGGGCCTAGCACAGGATATAGACAGATGCCCACCAGGGACACTTACTCTGGACAGCCCCAAAGGGACGTGGGGGCACGAGGTCACTTAACATCGCCCAGTTTTCATGGGTAGCAGCTGAAGAAATGAGAAAAATAAGCACTCGGTAAGAATTTCACAAAACTAAGTTTATTTAAGAACTCTCCTGGGGTAGTTCTCCCTCACCTGGTTCTGGCATTAGTTGTGGGCATACAAGTCACCCACAGGTCTCAGTCCAAGTTCCTTATGCGGTAGTTTCCCGGGGGGGATCCCAGCAACTCACTAGCACACTCAGCCCAAAATGGCACTGCTTTAGGCCTAAGGGCAGGACTTGTTTGGAGCCAAGCTTCTAGCAGGAGGGGAAGCTTAACCAGTAATGACTGCCGTAAGCTGGCTAGGGACAAATGCCCACCTTGCTCCAGTCCCCAAGAGGCTTCACGACTCCCCTCAAGTATTGCTAGAGATAGCACTAAAATCCAGTTAGCCGCCTGAAATCCCGAGTCCTTTCTTGACTGGTCCAGGAGCCCAGGCAGTTTAATTTTAAAATGAGGAAGTCACCCTGACCCCGTGGTGCAGTTGTTTGGAATGCTGTCCTGTACACGAAAAGGTTGTGGGCTCGAGCCTGGGTCAGGTGCCTGTGGGGGGCAACTGATGGATGTTTCTACTTCCTGAATCAATAAACACATTCTCAGGTGAGGATTTAAATAAAAGGGAGGCAGGCGGGTTTACACTGTTTAAATTAAATAGTAATACAAACATAAAAACACACTATACACAGCAAGTGGCTAACAGTCAGGTGCACAAGGACGGGAGTTACGTTAGAGGGACTTCCACTCCCCACATGTTTCTGAAATGCTCTAGATAGAACCAGCAAGTGTTCCCCGTCTCCCCTGCAGAATATGCTGTCTCCCCACAGCACCTCGCCCGCATGTTAGCTAGACGATCACCAGGGTTAGTCTGTTCTTGCCCTGGCCGGGCGGCTGTTGGTGAATGTCACCCTGATTCGCCAAGGTTGTGGGTTCGATCCCTGGGTGAGGGTGCGTACAGGAGGCAACGAACAAATGCATAAAGCGGAACAACAAATCACTGTTTCTCTCTCCTTCCCTCTCTCTGAAATCAATCAATAAAAAAATTTTGAAGTTTGTTCTCAAAAATATTTATTCCAGCTGTAGTTGTTAGTGTAATTACAGAAGTTGAAATGAGTTAGGTTCCCCCTATAAAAATGAAGCTAAGTCACAGGAATCAAGACTCCTTCACAAGTTTCCACTCCACTCACAAGGTGACAGCCCGGCCCTACAGCAAGACCGAGAAGTGAGTGCACTTCGACATTCCAAGTGATAACACATTTCATGATCCTCACCTTGAACCTACTAAATCTGATCTTGTTGGATAAAAAGACTTTTATTATCAGGAAGACAAAATAAATCACATTTCCATAAAAAATTAGGCACACCCAGTAATCTCAGTTTTAAAAATACCTACAAAGACGGCTAACAAATTACAGTGCAATGAACAGCAACAAGAAGGTGGCCCAAGGACAAGTGAACTCATTAGTCACAACAGAGGTTATTGAACAGAATTCACACATGCTCAAAATGTAAACCCAAGAGTGAAAACTACGAACCACTGGCCAAGTATTGTGTTTATGGTCAGAGAAATGGTGGCTTTTGAACGTCATACTTCAGTGACCTGGAAACGTACATGCAAGAAAGTGCCACTTCCACGCCAAAGCGGGGCTGGGGTGGGGTGGCGAACCAGTTAAGAGAAACATTTCTCCTATACCAAAGCACAAAATTCACCCTTTTTTGAACACCATGTGCCTGGCACTGGCCTAGACCCTCTGAGGGATATTACTGCTACCACTGCCTCCGTGATAGAGATGAGAAAACCGAGGCCAACAGATTAACTTGCTTTAGGTTAACATGTCTAAGACGGGGCGGGAAATCAAATCCAGGCCATCTGCCTCGAAGACCACCCTCTCCTATACCTACACTGCCTCTCAACAGCATTAGACTCATTTTGAAGGAAAACTGAGTGAACAGTTAAACCGAAAGTTAATCCCAAGCATCACACCAAAGCCTGTGATCCCGTCACCAGACATCAGTGTTAGTAAAATCTCTAGTGAAGAACAGAGAGTAAAGGGGAGCCTCCTGGAACAGGGGAGCACTGCACCCCACCTTCAGTCAAGGCTCTAATCCCAGCCCCAATCACACCTTCCCCTCTAAAATCCACTTCCAATGCCCACTGCACCACAGCCTCTCAGCAAGGGTGTGGTGGGCACAGGCAATGCTGCAAGGCTCAGGCTCAGATCTGCCAGGGAGCATGGGCATCCACTCAGAGGAAGACGGGGTTGTTACCAGATATTCCCAGTGAAGCTTTAAGTCGCTTGAAGTCCAAGGACTTGGATATGGCCAGGCTCCTTTCATACAACACACACAGTAACGTACATTTCACTGATAATATTTTATTGGCTTTTTGGATAGAAGCAGGAATTTATTTGCCAGGAAGGATGATCCCATCATACTGAAAGAGAAGAGATTTTATATTTTTCAGAACAGGAGGCAACAGCAAAGATCGAAGCAATGGCTAATGCTTCCTTTGAGATCAAATCTGATACATGAACTTGGCTCTGAATCCCATACCCAGCCAGTTTTAACAACTGCTATACTGTGCTCAACTGTACTGTGCACTAAGAAAAGGGGGGGGCTCTTGTTAAAGCTGTATTTCCCCCCTTTGAGCTACCAAGCACTACTCACTGGGGTGGGAAAAGGCTGATTCTGGGTGTTCTTTTAAACCATTAACCCTGGAAGCCCCCCACTTGCCAAGCTGCCCAAATATTCTACCTTCAAAGAAGCTCCCCACCAAACGGTGATCGATTCTGCACCCCCAAATCCCAACTCCACTCACAACAGTCCACCATTCCACCTGGGATAAATCAACTTTACCTTCTGTTGGAACCAGCGCATGGCCTCCTCTTTGCTGATTCTGTGTTTGGCCCCAATGCAGCCTGTCCTGCGTTTCTTGTCTGCGATGCTGAAACCTGGCCTACCCAGCACCTGTCCCAGGAATAACCAACAGTCACCTAGCCAGCTCAGAGTCAAGAGCAGACAGACAAGACTCACACATTGGAGAGGCTGATCTGCAAGAGTCACTGATGGCCCAGTGACTTCTGGCCCCTTGACCCCAGGGTCTGAGGGCACTGTGACCAGCATCCTGGACGACACATAGCTATAGTGTAGGTTTGCTTTGCGGGATGGAACTTGCCGCACCTCCCCCTGTCCCTACCTAGCTTCCAGTGGTAGCTAAGGATTCGCCACCACTGCTTCCCAATCTTCAAAGCACTTATACTTAAAAATAGCACCAAGAACATCTTCCTACGTGAGCATTGTAGGAAACTTCAAACTCTGAGAAGCACCAACACTTCTCTCCTTCCCTTCAGCTTAAAAGTCCTTAAGTTAGGGTTGCTGTTCCCAGACTCCCAGTGCACACCCAACTCTCATCACTGTTTGGATATTCAAATGTAACGAGGGTGCTGCCGTCATTCAGGTCTTCTGGTTTTTGCTATTTAGTTTGATGGCTGGACCGAAGCACTGCAGTAACACACATGGTCACTCCTACACTGACATCCCCACCTGATACAAACCAGCCACATCGCCAAACCTGCCCTCAGGAAGGAGGACCCACCCAGGGTCCAAGGAGCCTGGGGGAGCCTGAGAGAGCCTCAGGGCGGCCAAATGAGGTGTCCGACACCATTGCTCAAAATTTCAGTCCCCTGGCTGGACGAAATAGTCTCTTCACCCACCCTTAAGCCTCTACCGCTGGGTGCTAGATCCTATCCTTTAAGCTTCACGACAGCAGTGACCTGGCCTATCTAGCTCTGTACTACATCCCTTCACACGTCACAGACAAGGCACATCTTCCAAAGGGAAAGACAAAGGCAGACAGCACTCAAAGCTTCAATCCAACATCTGAACATCAAAACAGCACACATGAAACAAAGGAGCGGCAGATTCCACGCTCCTCACACACACGGAGTGGGAAACAGTAAGCATTCATACCACATAGAAGTCCAGGCCGTAGATGCCAATGCTTGGGTCATATTTGATCCCCAGATCGATGTGTTCCTGGATCCCAAAACCAAAGTTTCCAGTATCCGAGAAGTTATTTTTTCGTAACTCATATTCTCGCACCTGAGGAGATAAATGTAGCAATCACACTCCTGGTCAACGCAAATCCCCCCGAAAGAACTAGCTTAGCTTGCAGGACTCACTCAGCACCCCAGAAATACAATTCGATGCAATCTGGCCAGAAACAAAATCTGATTTCCCCACTACACCAAATCACATCCCAACTATGGATTTCACAGACCTTTCCCGACTTTCAAAGTGCAGGGCAAAACCCAGAGAAAGCATCGAAGAGCAGTGTTTCACCCTGCCAAATGCAGGGTTAAACTTCTCTCTAAGGAAGAGCCCTTAGAAGTTCAGACACACACAGACAGATGGCCAACAGGGACATGAAAAGATGCTCGACATCACTAATCGTTAGGGAAAAGCAAATCAAGACCACAATGGGGTAACACCTCGCACCAGCCAGAATGGCTATTATCAAAAAGCACCGCAAGTGTTGTCAGGATGTGGAGGGAAGGAAACTCTTGGGCACTGTCGGTGGGAACGCACACAGGTGCAGCCACCGTGAGAAAAGAGTATGGAGATTCCTCAAAAAAAAAAAAAAAAAAAAAGAAAAGACACACGCAACCCCATGTTCACTGCAGCATCATTTACAACAGCCAAGATAGGGAAACAACCTAAGTGTCCAATGATGGATGGCTGTGTGGCATATATTCTTGTGGGCACCGTGGAATACGCCTCAGCCATTAAAAAGGAATGAAATAGTGCCACCTGCAATCATGCTGCGGACCTTGAGGGTGTCATGCTAAGTGAAATAAATCAGAGAAACACCCTGATTTCACTCATACGTGGAATCTAAGAAAACAAAACTCCTAGATAATAAAAAACAGGTTTGTGGTTGCCTATGACGGGGGTCAAAAGACACAAACTTCCAGTCATGAAATAGCCAGTCACAGGGACATACCACACACGACAACTACAGTTAACAATGCTGTGTTGCACATTGCAAAGTTGCTAACAAAAAAAATCTTAAAAGTTCTCTCATCACAAAAAAATATTTTTCAACTTTATACAATGACAAATAGCAAGCAACTAGTTGGGTTTATTGTGATCATTTCAGCACGTGCAACTGTCATGATACTGTAGGCCTGAAGCTAATACCATGTTACATGTCAATTACATTTCAAAAACACAGTGCACTAGTTTAACTAAAGCCAGTGTCTGCAGCGCTGAGCTGGTGCTCCTTAGCATCAGCCCATGACGGGAGCAGCCTCACCTTCAGACCTTTCTCCAGGATCTCTTCTGCCTTAGCCCCACGGACCGTGCAGTGCACGGCGATCTTTTCATTTCTCCTGATGCCGAAGGATCTGACGGTGTATCTGGCTGCAGGCAGAAGGTGACACGGAGTCAGGTGCTGCCACACTCCCACCGCCTATTCCCCAGAACACCATCTCCACAACTCCAAAGAGACAGTAAGAACCTAGCCACACTCTAAGTGGTGGTGTTCTAACCAGTGTCACCTACATCTCTGAATTAGTTTCATCTGTAACAGAAAACAGATTCCCTTCCCCCCGCTCCCAACAACCAAGTCACTCAGCCATGTTTAAGGACTTAAGAGCTCAGTCATAATGTCCAAGTCTAGGGAAGGGCAAGTTCACAACCAGAACAGGCCCCTAAAAAGGAAGGTGATCACTGTGTCTACAGAAAACAAAGCATCAGAATAACAATAGCTAACGTCACTAAAACCTTACTGTGCTGTCATCCCCGTTTACCAGACGAGGTCTGGAGAGGCTCACTAGCTAAGAACAGTTGGTGATGCAAGGTGGGATCTGACCCCAAGGACTTGCCATATCCCGCTGTCCTAAAGCAACACTCCGCCCGTTCTCTGTAGCCTGTATCACGCTACCTGCTGGTCAGACCCATAGCACTCTCTGCTTCCCCAGCACTTCCACTCCGCCCCATCCCTTACTTGGAAAGTCTTTGCTTGGGGGCCAGACTTAGTCTCTGCTCACATAAAACCTTATGCACAGCAATGCCACAAGCAATCCTAAAAGGAAGATACTTCTTAGGCAGCTCAGGAAGATAAGGCTTTTAAGGAATGTCAACTGTCAGTGTCAAAACGGGGACTTAACAGGCTCAGCAGAAGGGGAGAGAAACACCCAGGCATGCCGAGCCTCCAGCCCCCTTCACACCTGCCACTTACCCTTGGAGAACACAGGGGTCTGGCCCGTGAGCTGCTCCAGGACCTTGGCTGCCCGGGTCAGTCTGTCTCCACTTTCCCCCACGCAGATGTTGAGACAGAGCTTGCGGATGCGCAGTTCGCGCATGGGGTTCTCCTTCTCGCCTTGATCCTGCTGTAAGGGGCAAGCGCAGCGGTCAGCACACTCAACCCGCTACAGCTGCGAGCCCGGTGTTTCTATACCCTGCATGTCTATTTCTGCTCATCCCAAATCGTAGCGCAAAACCTAAAAACTCAGTGTCACTATGTTTGCCGGGGAGGCATGGAGGAAGAAGGCAGCTCGGGATCTAGCTTCTTCCTCCACGCACGGAATGGGGGAACAGGAACTTACAGCAAGTACCGAGTGTCAAGGTTACAGACAACAAATACTGAGGGTGAGCTCCACGGGGCTCAACGTGGAGGGTGACGGGGAGTCCCCCCCATCGCAAGGCCGATGGGAGAAAAGAGCAGAATTGATGAGGAAGAAGGAAACACGTGGTTGTAGCACCACGTCCCCAGCGCATTCCGAAGCAGCTCCCAGGCTGCAGCAAAAGGCCGGCCCCTTCCCTTAGCGGAGGTCCCGGCCGAGGTTCCCTAGCACCGGCCAAGTCTCACGTCCCCAGGACCGGACACAGGTCCGGACCCCGTGGCGCAGACCCATTCTTTCGAGCCGCTCGCTCTCGCGGCAGCCTACGGGCCCGTGCTTCCGAGCCTTCCGGCAGGCTGCCCCCGACCCACTCCTCGGAGGGTAGGTGACGGGCGACAAGGCAGGTTCCGCGCTCTCGGCCCGCATGGCTCTAAAGTTTCAGCACGGCCACTATCGAGGGCTCCATGCTCCTCGGGTCGCGGACGAGGGATCCCTCGGGCGATCAGCCGGCCGTGGATGGAGGCGGATGAAGGGCCGCTAACCGGGCCCTCAGACACTCACCGCCATGATGAGAAACAGGAAGAGACAGTGAGGGTTCCGGACCAGGGCCTTATGGGACAGGAGGCGGGCTCTTTTCCCAAGCTAACCAGAGAGACGAGGAAGAGGCGCGTCTGGCGCGGCGGAGCGTCGGCTTCCCGTGGTGGACACCGCTAGCAACTGCAGGCAACGCTGGCCGGCCAACCGGGCTTGGGTTTTCCAAAAGCAGTTTTTAAAGACTGGGCTTTACTGGAGCTTCCGAACCCTCGTCCTCTCCCCACCCAGCCTCAGGACCTGGTGAGTCTTGCGTGATGACATTGACAAAACTACATTAATTCAATTATATAAATTATAAAGAAATAATTTATTCCCTAAGTTTAAACAAATGGCATTTATACAGTTAGAACAGAGTGACTTGAACCTGAGCTGTGAAGACAGATGCGGTCCTGTCTTGGTTAGCTAATAGCTATATAACCTTGGGAAGGGTACCAATTACACCGTCTGACCTGTTTTCCTTATCTTTAAAATGGGTGCATGAGATTGTGAACATTAAATGAGGTAATTGTGTAGGTAGAGTACATAGTAAGTCCACAGTAAGTGGTTACTCTTGTTAATATAAACCTGCTGTATCCAAGCGACCCCCCGAAAGTGCTAGACACGATATATAATTAAGAGAGGGTCATCCTGCTTGCAGATCAGCTCCGACAGATAAGGGTTTCCATCCAGACAGTAAGAGGGCTCCCTGATTTACACTAAAGCCTTCGCCCCAGGACCCAAGGGGGCGTCAGGATCCACATTCCAGGCCCAGGCTGACCTTGTGCCTGCCAGTTCCTTTAACAGAAACCAATGGGAAAGAACATACAGGACTTCGGTGGGAAAGAGCCAAGCCTCTTTCTTCTGCTGCCACAATCCCTTCTCTCATTGGTAGAGGGGAGGTAGAGGCTCCTGGGCTATGTTTCATCGTTCCGGACAAAAGGGCACTCTGGGCCCTGGCTGGCGTGGCTCAATGCATTGAGCACCGGCCTGCAAACCAAAGGGTTGCTGGTTTGATTCCCAATCAGGGCACATGCCTGCGTTGCTAGGCCAGGTCCCCAGTAGGGGGCGCATGAGAGGCAACCACACACTAAGGTTTCCCCCCTTTCTCCTTCCCTTCCCCTCTCTAAAAATAAATAAATATTTTATTTTATTTTTTTTTTTTAAGAAAAGGGGCACTCTGGGAAGCTGGTCCGATGGAGGAGGGCAAAGGGGAAAGGCCTCTTCTTTGAGCCTCCTCCTTCAAGCATCCACTGGCTCTCCCAGAGCTGGATCTCTAGGAGCAGGCAGAGCCAAGGGAGGGGCTGCTTCAAAACTTGGAATAAGAGACAATTGAATGCAACACAGGATCCTGGATTTTCTTTTAGATTTTCTTTTACTGTAAAGCACGTTAGTGGGATAATTGACAAAATCTGAGTAATGTCTATGACTTCAGAAATGTGCCCATGCTAATTTAATGCTCTCATTCTGATTACTTAACCTTGGCTCTATCAGAATGTCCTGGGGTTTAAGAAATACGCATTCAGTTTTGGGGTAAAGGGGCATCATCTCGTGGCTTACTCTCAAATGGTTCAGAAAAAATGGAGGGATAAGCATAAAGCAAATGTGGTCAATTTAAGATTTAGGGAGTCTAAGTGAAGTATACATGGGACTTCGTGCAACTTCCCTGTAACTTTGAAATTGTCAGAGTGAAGTGAAGAAAACAATTTGGGGGAAACATGTCCCAAAGGAAGATAAAACAGAGCTCATCCTCCAAAGTGCAGTCTGGGAGAATGATAGGAGGCTTTGAAAAAATAATAATAAGCATTTTTATATAAATAATTCAAACTTGTAAAAAAAAAAAATCCTCTTTTTACAGAGGAGATAACTTAGGGTCAGAAGTGGGTTGCCCAGCCCTACCTGGTGTGGCTCAGTGGGTTGGGCTTTGTCCTGCAAACTGAAAGGTCATGGGTTCGATTCCCAGTCAGGGCACATGCCTGGGTTGTGGGCCAGGTCCCCAGTTAGGGGCCTGTGAGGGGCAACTGGTTGATGTTTCTCTCACACATCATGTTTCTCTCCCTCTCTTTCTTCCTCCCTTCTCCTCTCTCTAAAAATAAATAAATAAAATCTTAAAAAAAAAAAAGAAAGAAAAAGAATTAGTTTCCCCAAGGCTGAAGCTGAAAGTTGATAATGAGGGAAATTCCCCACTCAAACACCAGCCTCATCAGCAAGGATGAGTTCTTCCATCAGGTTGATGAACTTGGCAACTCACTGGCTAACTCAGAGGCCTGCACAGGCCTATGAGGCCAGCATCATCCCCATGGTAAAGAGAAGGAAAACTGAGGTCTCCGGTGTCACAGGTATTTCTTGAGAGCTGAGTCTAAACCCTAAGTCTTTCTAGTCCACTGACTGAATGCTTTGTTTTCTTTTTAGCATCTAGAACATAGTAGCTGCTTAATGAATTCTCAGAAGGACATAAGGATAAAGTCCCTTTATCTCAGCAGCTGAAATACGTGGTAATACTTAGGGGGTGGGGAAATGGGCATCAAGCTTCAGGTTTCCGCTCTAGCATCACTGTAGAGGAGCCCCCTTGACCACCCAGTATAAAGTAACTCACTCACATCATGCCCCTTCACCCTTCCTCAGCTTTTTCTTGCCACCTGTCATGGACTGCTATATTATGTCTTACACCCCCTCCCCGAGCGGAACTGCATCTCAGTCACGGCGAGCACCCTCAGCACCAAGGACAGTGCCCAGCGTGCACGCCGTCCATCCCCATGAACACTCAGTGGCAGGTCTAGTCTTCCTCAAGGACAGTTGGGCAGTGTGCATCAGAAGGCTCCAAAATAATTCCTACCCTTTGTTTCGTTAGGGACTTATTTTAATTAAGTTGGGGACAGATGCAAAGATATATTCACTGAGAGGCTTATGGCAGTTTTTAATAAAATTAGAAGCAACATTCTTAGAAGCAGGTGACCTCGGGCTGTTACTTATCTATATACTGTGGCCCAGTTTCCTTATTTTACATGGAATAAAGCCTCCTTCACGGGGTTGTGTGTATGTAAAGTGCTCAGTCTGGGGTCTGGCAAATAATTTTGCAAATTGCTAATCATTGCTTTTGTTCAACGACAAATACGGCTAAACAAACTACTGCACCTCTGTGAGATGCAGTACAAAACCCATTAACTATTCAACATGTTTAAACGGCAAGGAAGATTTAAAAACTAAAAAGTGTTATGTATAGTTGTGAGTCCTGAGGTGACAACCTAGAAAGAATTGCGTGAAAAATAGGTTATCTGTAAGCCATAGGTTGCAGTTTATGCTGGATAGCTACATGAAATGCTCATTTGAAAGTGTTCATTCCTCTTATAATCAGAAAAAGATAGCTAAGTGCCTGTGGGCGGAAAGGCTAAAACTCCTCAAGTCAGTTATAGAAAACACAGACTTGACCTGCCTGGTGTGGCTCAGTGGGTTGGGCATCATCCTGCAAACTGGAAGGTCACTGGTTCAATTCCCGGTCAAGGCACATGCCTAGGTTGCTGGCCAGGTCCTCGGTCGGGGGCACATGAGGGGCAACCAAACCAATCAATGTTTCTCTCCCTTTCTCCTTCCCTTTCCCTCCCTCTAAAAATAAAAAAAGTAAAATATTTTTTCAAAATAAGGAATCCCTGCCTGGTGTAGCTCAGTGGATTGAGCGCAGGCTGCGAACCAGAGGGTCGCCGGTTCGATTCCCAGTCAGGGCACATGCCTGGGTTGTGAGCCAGGTCCCCAGTGGGGGGGGGGGGTATGAGAGGCAACCACACATTGATGTTTCTCTCCCTCTCTTTCTCTCTCCCTTCTTTCTAAAAATAAATAAATAAAATCTTTTTAAAAATAAAAAATAAAGGAAAGGTGGGCTTTAGGCAAATGTAATAAGTGATGGCAGTTGGCATTTGAGCACCAACTGGTGGATGAGCAGATGCCCATGTGGGTGGGGTCTCTCATGTTACTCTCACAACCCCATGAAGTGAATCCTGAGGTGCAGAGTGCTGGTACCTCAGCTACCCCTCTACTGCGGGCAAGGGATGGAACCGGGCCTTGAAGCCGGGTCTGAGTCCGGAACTAGGCTTCCTTGGTAGGGAGACAGTCATGTGGAAGTGTTAAGCCTGATGTATCATGGGACCTGGGAGCGCGGTGAGTGTCTCTCAGACGTGTTTATTTTGCCCCCACGCTGCCTACCCTGTCTTGAGAGGTAGGTCAGCTGAGACTCTTTGAGCGTTGGCTAGAATTCTAGACTTTGCCGGCACTGCCCGATAGAACTTTCTGCAATGATGAAGATATTCTATCACCACACTGTCCAATATGGAAGCCACATATGGCTGTTGTGCATTTGAAATGTAGCTAATACAACTAAGAGATCAAAATTATTTGATTGAATTTTAATAATTTAAATAGCCACATACTGGCGGTCACATTGGACAGTGTACCTCTCTCTGCTTACTAGTTGTGTAGTTTTCAGTTACCTCTGTTTGTTCATCTGTGAAATGGGGATCAAATTGCATTTCCCACAGGGAGCGGGTTCATTTAGTGACTGGCCCATAAGCACATTATAAATCCTGGGGACTAGGTGCTAACAGAAGCTCAGAGATTTGAATGGATAAGTCCCATGTAACTGGCCCTGGCCCTGTTAGCCCCTCACCTTGGTGCTGGGTTCTACCGTGTTATCCCCATGCCAACCTGAGATGGGCACAAAGGTAACAAAGGTCCGATCTTCTGGACATAGGTCTTCTCCTCCTTACTTATCTCCTCAAAGCACACACCCCTGCAGGCGGCTCTGTGATGTCCATCTTGTTGACCGCCATGATGAGCTGCTTCACACCCAGGGTGTGGGCCAGCAGTGCATGCTCATGGGTCCACCCATACATGGAGGTGCCAGCCTCAAACTCGTCTGCACCGCTTTCCACAGTCAGTACAGCATGGTCCACCTGGCTCGAGGGACAGGGAAAAGAAGGCCCAGCTCAGATCCAGGCTGGGACACCCACTGCCCATCCCTAGAGCAGGGCCGAGGCCACCCTGGTGGTACATGCGAGATGCTTGTGATCATGTTCTTGAGGAAGTCATCAGGGGCGTTGATGGTGGTGATGTCATGTTTCTAGGTCTGGAATTCCCATGGAGGGATGTCGATGGTGATGCTGCACTCCTGCTCCACCTTTAGCTTGTCCAGCACCCAGGTGTACTTGAAGGAGCCTTTGCCCACCTGGGCCAGGAGTGGGAGGGAAAAGCCCAGGGTCACCCCTGCTTCCAAAGCTGCCCATCAACCAAGAAGAACACTCCAAATAAGGTGAGAGTCAGAGGGATGGTAACAGGGCAATGTGTGGAGATGTCTTTGAGGGTTTTTTTAAAAAAGATTTTATTTATTTTATTTTTTAGAGAGGGGAAGGGAGGGAGAAAGAGAGGGAGAGAAACATCAATGTGTGGTTGCCTCTCACACACCCCCTACTGGGGAGCTAGCCCGCAACCCAGGCATGTGCCCTGACTGGGAATCAAACCTGCGACCCTTTGATGCACAGGCGGGCGCTCAACCACTGAGCCACACCAGCCAGGGCTTCTTTGAGTTTTTTAAATAATAGAATATATTATTGGTCTGATAGAAAAACTTATATAACTTATGTAAGTTTTCCTATCAGAGCAAGTTTTAGAGTCAGTGACTCAGGCCATGTGATAAAGCGTTAATGTGGCGCGTGGTCGGCAAGCCTTCAAGAGTAATAGCAAACATGTAAGTAATGCTGACCACGTACCTGGTGCTGTTGTAAGCACGTTATAGGGATTTTCTCATTTAATTTTCATAACTCAGTGAAGTTTTATTATCTCCATGTTACAGAGAAAGTAACAGAGAAATTAGCAGACTAGCTCAAGAGTCCACAGCTAATAAGCAACAGAGCCAGGATGTGAACCTAAGGCATAGGAGTCCAAAATTCAAGCTCCTAACCACTGATCCATGTTCAACAGTAGATACAACTGATATTTACCCCTGCAGCCCTGGGTGAGTTGAACTTCTTTCAGATCCAGGGCATTTGTTCATTTCAGCTCCAGGTAGAGCGCTGTGTTAGGTCCTGAGGGCAGAAGGGAGAACAGGACAGACCAGAGGCCAGGTGGCTTCCTCAAGAAAACTAATTAGATCATTAACAGATAGGACCAGAACCCAGGTGTTCTGACTTTTGCTTTTATAGAAACTTTTATGAGGTCCATCCTCGTTTAGAATATACATTAGATAAGCAGTTGTTCAATAATGTTCTGGGGACCCCTGGTGGTCCCTGAGACCCTTTAGAGTTGGCAAGGTGATAATAATACTAAGACATTCTCCTTTCCCCTCTCATTGTCCCACCGGTAGTACAATGGTGTTTTCTAGAGGCTACATGATGTGAAATCTCAGCAGACCCAATGCAGACCCAGTGCAGACTCAGACACGGGAATCCAGCTGTCTGTGATGCTGGGAATTAAAGGTGTCTGCAAAATGCAAAACACTGTCACCCTTGTAAGATTTTTTTGTTGTGGAAAATATTTTTCAAACACCAAAAATGTGATACGTATGTTATAGGTAAGTTTTTTTAGTTATTTTAAATGAATTGGCTATTATTGAAGCCTACTTTTAATCAACAGAAAGCTCCATCAGACAGCGTTGCTCTTGGAGAAGTCGAGTCTAGCCTTCTGAAACCTTGAGACCGAGCACAGCGCCTGGAGACCTGAGCTCTGGTCCAGCTTTGACACTGACTGGCTGGGCAGCCTTGGACAAACCACGTGCCTCTGGACTTCACTTCTTTATAAAATGTGGGCAGAGATTAGATAAGGTAAGATCACGCTCTGACCTTCTGGGGTCAATTCTGTGAGCTCTGAGTTCCATTTCTAGTTGCTTCCACCCCAGTTCCTCAGAGAACTCAAGCTTCGGTCTTTCCCTGCCTACAAGAGGAGCCTTGATTCGCTCATTTGTCCTCCAGCAGTGGCTTGTCACATATTTAAGGGACAGCTGATTGGCCCTGGTTGAGTCTGGGCCCATCACAATCTCTCCAACAGGAACCTGGTTGGGGGGTGTAGGGTCCATGGTAGTGAGTCTCTGGGCGCGGCTGAGACTGTGACTGGGAGCGGGAGTAGTTGGTGGCCACCCTGGTGGAGGAGGCCAGTCTAGGGCGAGGGAGAGAGGAACAGTGAGAGGAACATGGCAGACCTACGGGGAGAAGCAGAGAGAAGAATCCAATTTCAAGCTCTTGGACCCTCTACAACACCCCTGAGTCTTTATAATGAATTCTCCCTACTTCCTTCTCTTCTATGAAGCTCCAGTTAATTTGTGTTCCTTGTTACCAGAAGTTCCTAACCCACATAGGTTGAAGTGCAGAGGTTTGGTTTATCACCTTTCTGAAAGTCAAATAGGTTTTCAGTTAAAAAACAAAAACAGCCCTGACTGGTGTGGCTCAGTGGACTGAGCTCTGGCCTGCAAACCAAAGGGTCGCTGGTTCCATTCCTAGCCAGGGCACATGCCTGGGTTGTAGGCCACGTCCCCAGTTAGGGGCACACAAGAGGCAACCACACATGGATGTTTCTCTCCCTCTCTTTCTCCCTTCCTTCCCTTCTCTCTAAAAATAAATAAAATAAAATCTTTAAAAAAAACAAAAACAAATCCCAGGCCCTCCCTGGCCAGGTAGCTCAGTTGGTTAGAGTGTCGTCCCCGTACACCAAGGTTGCCGGTTCAATCCCCGGTCAGGGCACACACAAGAAGCCACCAATGAATACATGAATAAGTGAAATCAATGTTTCTCTCACTCTCTTTCTCTAAAGAACGAAACAAAACAAACAAACAAACAAAAACCCCAGAAAACTGACAAGGACACACACACACACAGAATGCAACAAGAACAAACTGAGAGAAAAGCAGTCATCAGTTACTGAGTTGGCAGGCGTTTCCCGAGTGCCTACCTGGTGCCAGGCACTGTGTCCAGGGTGTCAGACACAGTACCTCATCCAGTCTGCTCAACCCGTTGTGGGGGGTGATGATGAGGGGACGGAGGCACGGGGAAGCGGAGGGACTCGCACTGGGGCACGCAGCTGGTAAGCAGCAGAGACCGTGTGAATCAGGGCCTGTGAGGTGACAGTCACCTGGGTCTGCCCTGTGTCAGCACAGCTCAAGAGAGGAGACTCCTGGGTGGGGACCCAGCGAGCCAGAAAGATCATGCCCTATCCTGCGGTGTGACTCAGTTATTCTGGCTGCAAAAGAACACTGCATCCTTTTCACAGTTGTGGCAGGGAAGGGTGGATTGGAGAGGAAAAGCCTCCAAAATAATTTTAAAAAAAAACACCTGGAATCTCTCACTATCTCTTGTTTTCCATCTTCTCAAGATTTCTCCTATAAAAAGCCTTCCTGGGCTGAGTGAAAACTGTTCGTCCCCTAACTCCACAGAGGAGGGTAGAAGGGGCAGGAAGAAGAGGCAATACCCAAACCGGGTCTGGGGTCAAGAGTTCACTTTGCAGCTTCCTTGTCTTCACACACACAGATTTCTTTCAAATCAATAAGAAGAGGCCCTTCGAATATACAGACAGGCCAATAAGCCAAAAAATAATAGTCAACATTTCTCAAAATCAAAGACACACAAATTAAAACAACATATAATTTTTTACCTTCCAGGTTTTTAAACAGTAGAAAAACTACAAAAACCGTTGTTGGGGAAGATGTGGGAAAACAAGCCCTCTTGTATTTTGTTGATGGGAGTTTCAGTAAACATGAACTTTCTTTGCAGGGCATTTTGGAATCTAAAGCTTTAAAATGTGCATCCTTTTGCCTCAGTAACTTCATTCTGGGTATTTATCCAAAGGAAATATAATTGCAGGGGTATCCTTTCTGGAATTATTTGCAAGAGAGGGAGGGTCTGTGGGGTGGGCTGAGGTTGCCAGGATGCTGGGGGCACTCACAAGGACTGGGGCAGCGGCTGTTTCTCTACCGGAGGAGAAACATTTCCATAGTTCCCAGGACTCTCAGACAGCCACCCTGCCTCACGTATGCAGTTCATACACACAGGGACAGACACATGACCCCCAGGCGCCAGGACCCTTTGCTCCCTCTCCAGTGGGGTCCCTGCTCCAGTGTCCTGTGGCCCCTTTCTTTCTACTCTTCATCAATCCCTTCCCCCTGGGAGTCACACTTCCTGGGTTCAGATTCCAACTTCATAGTCACTTGACCTTGGGCACATTACTCAAACTCTGATACTGTTCCTCAACTGTAAATGGGGGTAATAACCCTTCCCGCCTATGGGGTCACTGAGAGGGTTAAAGGTGATGCCCCTGCAAAGCGCCTACCTACCTCAGTGCCTGCCCCTCAACAGTGGGATCTCAGCTGTTCTCGTCATTCACATTTACCTTGGCCTCGCTCTGGCCCCGCCTCTCCCACCCCCACCTAACTGTCCCCCCTTCCATGTGGGCCTCCTTTCTTTTTCTCAAACGCTCCCTTCTTCCTTAACCTGAGACCTCGAACACCTGTGGGGTTGGAGAAGGAGTAAGGGCAGCCATTCCCCAAACCGAAATGCTGCCTGGCTGAGATTCCCGAGTGGGGAGGGGCTTCTGCCCGGCCTGAGAACCCAGCATAACCCTGGGCCAGACCCTGAAGTAAAAGCTGCCTGTCAAAGCCTCAGCACAGGCTCTCCTGGGTAGGCCAGGCACTGCTGGAAGCTGCTTCCCCATCGGTGAGTCAGAAAGGGAAGGCTTAGGCCTACATGCCCGAAAAATTCCCTTAGGGGGCACTCTGGGGGCTGCGGCCACACTGGGGACAGGCGGGATGTGGCAAATATTTCATGGACATGGATTGGAATCCTGGATCCTCTTCTACTGAGCCTTGGTTTCCTCACTGGCAAATTGACGCCAGACAATAATCCCTGCCTTACTGGCCTCTCAGGGCTGGTGGGAGGAGACAACGGGAGGAAAGAGGCACACATTCCCCGTTTGCCAGGCCAGGGAATGAGCAGCTTTCCACCACCCCTGGGCTCCACATCATGACCAGCAGATGGCGCTCTTGTAGCGCCAGTATCTCAACCCCTGGTCTCCCTACAGTTGGCTCCCAGGTCCCAACCCATGGCTACCTGCCTGTGCTTGGATGGGGACATTTGTTGTACGTGGCAAAACCCGGTCTGGAGTGTTTATTGAGAGCCCAAACTTGGGAGCCAATTGACCCAACCGGACTGAGTCTACCCCTTTAAAAAGGCAATGTAACTTTGGGTGACTTGCTTAACCTTTCTGAACTTCCACTTCCCCATCTGTAAAATGAGGATGGCATCTCCCCTTCTGGAGTTAGGCAGGATTGGTTTGATCTAGGATGCAAAGGCTCCTGCAACACCTGCGGGGGCTCCGTGCTCAGTAACGTGACTGGTTCAACCGGCCTGAGAGGGGGAGGCAACGTCTCCTTCCCACCCCTCCCAAGCTGCCCAAAATCGAGCCATGTGTGTTATCCACTTCCACCCCGCCCCCAGGCTTTCACTCCTGCCCTCTGCCCTCTGTCTGGAATATTCTTCCCTTCCCTGTCTCATGACTTCCTAGAAAATTTGGGACCCGTTGGATTTTTTTCTAATTGCATTTTAAACTTTATTGAGATGAATTTATATATCATAAAAATGAACTCATTTTCAGTGTACTATTCAATGATTTTCAGTATGTCTACCAAGTTGTGCTCAAGACTTTATTTTTAAAATCTTCAATCTGATCTCTCTCCAGAGTCCAGACCCTTTATCCACTGCCCCATGGCATTGTCACTTGGCTATCCCCTGGCCCCTCTAACTCAGTCAAATATATCATATTGCCTTCCCCATCTTTCTTTTCTTCCAGCATTTGTCACCTCCCTTCTGGGCTTATTCAGGCTAGCAATTTCACCTTTCTTCCCTGTGTTCTCAGCACTTCGCCAAGGACGGGGCACTTAGAAGATGCTCAGTAAAAACTTGCGCTATGCATGAATGAAATAAACAGCATCATCCTGCTACCCAAGTGTGATTGCTCACCCCTCTCATCCCACCTGCCAACCACCCTGCTGACTCTGTCAACTGTCTGTCTGGAGTCCAACTCTGCCTGGAGGCCTGCTGCTCCAGCCTCACACTCCTGCCCTCTGTGACAATGGTGGCCTCTTGCTCTCCCCCATGCCCTGCCTCAGTCTCCCCACCTCTCTGGTTGTTCTCCCCCTCTCTGGCCCCAGAGTGACTTATCAAAAAAACGCATCTGATCTCATCATCCTCACCCTAGGAACATGCTGCCCACTCTGCTACAATGAAGTCCAGCTCCCCCATCCAGACACAGCAACCCTGCAAACTGATCTCAGCCCCTCTGTCCAGCCTCAGCCTCATCCTTCTCCCCTCTCCAACTCTGCCAGGCCCTGGTCAGCCCAAACCACAAGAGCAATATGACACTGTGACTAAAAAGCAGGTCTGGAGTCAACCTGGCTGTGGTTCACATCTTCCACAGCAGCATCCTTTTGAGCCTCAGTTTCCTCATCCGCTGTATGGGAATGATAAGGGCACCAACCCCGTAGGGTAGTGGTACAGATCACGTGAGATGATGAAGTACAGCATTTGGAATGGGACTGGCACATGGCCAGTACTCCATAAACGTGAGTTTCAAATCACTGCGGGCTCCCCAAGCCCACACAAGTTTTATTCCTCAGGGTTTGACTATAGAAGCTGTGTATCCCCTCTCTGTCCACCAGGGGTGCTGCAATCCATCCCACTGCCCAGGGCACATTGGCTCCATCTGGGAGGCCTGCCCCAGGCTCCCTGAAGTCAGCTTTAATCAGACCTTCCCCATCCACAGAGCTGATCACATAAGGGCCCTTCTTGCCAGCTCTCCTAGGACAAATCCAACACCGAGTCATTTATCTCTCAAATCTCTCCCCTTCTCTGTGTCCCCACTGCCACCTCCCTTATACCAGCCACTATAGTGTCCACCCTGCTTCCACTCTGCTCCTTCAGTGTTCTTCCCAGAATGAACAACTGCTCTCACTGCCCCTCCCCTGCAACCTTTCATTGGCTCCGAAGCACGGTTCACCACACGCTGTGGGCTATGCCCCCTCCTTGCCTCCCCAGCCACACAATGTACCCATCCCTTCCACCCACTGGGTCCCAGCCACACTGGCTCAGGAGCGCCTTTCCCCCTCCCACCTCAGGGCCTTGACACATACTGTTTATTCCACCTGGACCCTCTTCCCCCACCGCTTCACTGCTTGTTAAACCCCTTCAGACCCTGATCTCTTCAGAGATTTCTCTGACCCTCCCGTCACCACTAAATCAAGATCCCTCATGATATGTTTTCATAGCACTCTGTGCTTCCCCCTCTTAGCCCTTATCACAGCTTGTAGTTATACATTTGAGTGGCTATTTGATGACGATCTGCTTCACCCACCGACTCTGAAAGCTTCCTGAGAGCAGAGGCTGTCTTGTTCCATTGGGTCCCCAGTGGCCTGCCATGTGTCAGTGGAATGGCTGATTGGAGTTTGGCCATTTCCTTGTGTGTCCCTTCTGCTCCCTTGCCAGGTCCTCAGGGGAAGGGCCATAACCCATGTCTGTATTCCCAGACAGACCCCCTACCCCACCTTGGCCTGGAACAGACTAGGGGATCCACAAATGTCACATGGATGAAAGGTAACATCTTTTTCCGGTCCTTCTGAGGTTGATGTTTTAACTATGCCTACAGAAACTATGCATTAATAATAATATCGGCGGTGGGCACGGGAGCGTGTTTGACCCTGAACATCTCCGTAGACCGGGCGGTTCACTTTCCAGCCCTGATCAACCCTGTGGGGTCAGCAGGGCCGTGTCCCTATTTTCTCACTTTTACAGAAAACAGGTTTAGGAAGATTAAGTGGCCTTCCCAGAGGGGCTGAGCAGGGCTCAAACCCAAGCCTTCGGTGTCCAAGCCCTCTGACACCCCACTCCAAACCTCCCAAGCCTGGACACCGAGCTCCATGAGGACAGACATCACATGTCCTCGCCTCACTGTCCTCAGGGGCTAGCGCAGTGCCTGGTCAGGAGGGAAGGGCTCCCAATGGCTGTGGGATGAATGCATGAGCAAATGAATGCCTTCTTAGCTGCAGGGGCCAGACCCCAGGCCACCCCCTCCTTCCAGAAACCACCCAGAGACCTTTCCCTAGTTGGGCCTCTATCTGGGATCCCAGGGTGGGAGGAGAAAAAGGCCTGGGGGAAGAGGAAGGAGAGTCACATTCAACGGCACCTCCTGAGGACAGGCAGCACTTCACAGATGTTGTTGTTGTAAGAACTTGTTCAAGCCAAGCTGATGGCACATGCGGAGGGGCAAGATCTCAGATGCTGTCCAGCACTTTACGCTTTGCACAGCCTTCACCCTCTCTGGCTCGTCCTGAGAGCTCAGAGGAGCTCTGCAAGTAGCAGGGCAGGAAAACAGACGGACAGGGAAACAAGAAAGAAGGGCCAGTTGTAAACGGCTTAGCACTGTGCTGCCCAATGCAGTAGCCGCTTACTGCACGTGGCTATTTTAATTTAAATTAATTACAATTAAATAAAGTAGAGAAAGTTAATCCCTCAGTCTGACTAGCCACATTGTAAAGTGCTCAGCAGCCCCAGGTGGCTAGTGGCCACCGCGTTGGACAGCGCAGCTCCGGAACATTTCCATCACTGCGGGAAGTCCTGTGGGACAAACTGATTCACAGCACACAAATAAGCGAGAGGAAGGGGAAAAACACCTGCAAGTCCATTTCCCAAAGAAAACTACTGCTCACATTTTGGCATGGATATTTCCAGGTTTTTCTATGGGCGGGCATTATATATTGTTTTTATTTCGTTTTTTTTAAAAATGGCTTAATACTGTACAAACTGTTTTATGGCCTGTTTTTTTCACTTATCAAAGTACTATTCATACCTTTTCTATAACACCTTTTTTAAAAACAGTTGCACAGCATTTATATGACTACTACAGTTAATTTATCCAATTCTCCATTCACAGATACCTGTGTTGTCTTCGTTTTTTTATTAAAAAAAAACTGCCAGGGCAACTATTCTTTTTAAAAATTTATTTAAACATTTTGTAAGACTAGAGCTGCACTGTATTTCACAATCACTATATTATTTGTATAAAAGCAGTGGATACTCATTAGAGAACATTAAATGACTAATATAAAGTAAAAAGAAAATAAAAGTCCCCAAATCACTCTACTCCAAAATAACCACATTTTCTTTCAACGTTTTAATCGTAAGATTTTTTCCAAACAGAGAGAGGTTAAAAGAGTGACAATAGACACCTGCACTCCCAGCCCCTCATGCCAGGGGCTGAAGCCACCACATTTTAAACACGGTGGCGCCCTCCTTCCGAACCTCTTCCTGGGCATGAGCACATACACATATGCAAATACAAGAATGGCGTCACGCTTTACATGTTGTTCGGCACTTCTTTAAATTTTTACTTTTAATTGTCTCTCACCAATATCCTCTCCAGTCATACTGAGTGTTCACAGTGTCATGTTCGATGTTCCTGGCCAGTGGCCCCTTTGTAACCGCTGTGTGGAGCTGTGACCATTTCATAACCGACCCCCGTGGCTGGACGTCACTGTTTCCAACTCTTCCCTGTAATGCAAACACAAGAGTTCAGTGAGCATCCCTATGTCTTCTTGCCTTTGGGTGATGACCTGAGGGCGGGTCCTAGGCTGGAGAGCGATTCAGGAGCAGAAGGACATGCCAATTTACACGTCCACTGAACATGCACGAGACTCCCCAATTACCCGCATCCTCACCAGTGTTTTCACGCATTAGGGCAAGTGTGTATTTACGTTAAGGATTTTCATCCCTGCCTTCCTCTCCAGAGGTGATCTTACTCTGATTGTTCCTTTTGGGATTTTTAAGACCCTGGCACAACAGTTGGCACCTGAGAGGTGCTCATTGAACGTATGCTGAATGCATGGACGCCCCACCTCACAGACTGAGCCCAGAAGGGGGCACGACACTGAGAACACAATGGAAACCCATCTCACTGGTGGGCAGGTTTTAAAGTTGGCACATGAATGAAATGCCCCATACAATGTTTGTTGAATGAGCAAATGCTTGAAAACCCTGTAGGAACATGCCACAGTGGATACCAACAAATAGTTTTCCCATTATTCAAACATTTTTCTTCATTTAACATTATTTAGCATCTACCACCAGCCAGGCACTGTTCTGGATAATACAGCAGAGGATGTAACAAAGCCTCTACCTTTTGAAGTTTACATTCTAAGAGGGAGACAGACACATGACAAACCAACCAACGGAGACACGTTTAGTGTGTCCATTTGACGGTGAGGAGTGCTATCTTCATAGTAAAGCAGGAGAGGGGCTAGAAAGTGGCAGAGGGGAGGGAGGGGGGACGGGCTGCAGTTTTACGTGGGGTGGCCAGGGAAGGCCTCTTTAATGACAAGCAGAAGTGAGCCCTGTGGATGGATAAACGGGCCGGAGTGGTCCACACTAGGCAGTGGTAACAGCAAGTACAAAGGCCCTGAGGTGCAATTGTGCTTGGCTGCTCCAAGAACACCCAGGATGCCAGTGGAGCTGAGGGGAGGGGAGGGAAAGCAAAAGGTAGTAAGGTCAGGAGGGGTGTGCACTGCTGATGTCGGCCCTTCCGGGAATGGAAAGGTGTTAAGATTTTCTCTGAGGGAGAAAGGAGCCACTGAAGGGTTTGAAAAGAGAAATAAAGTGATTTGACTCGTGTTATTAAAGGTGTTGCTAATCGCTTCCCGGCCTTTCTGATAAGATCAAGTGTTGTTACTGACTATGATACAGAGAATAGAGCATGCGGAGAGGGGCGGAAACAGGGTTCTTCATTGGGAGGCTGTTACACAAAATTCAGGCCAGAAAAGATGGCCCCTCCGACACGGATAACAGCCACGGAGGTGGTGAGGGTCGATTCTGGACGTCTTCAGAAGGCAGGGCTGGTGGTATTTGTGCTGGGTCAGAGGTGGCGTAGGAGAGAGGAGTCAAGGTCGACCCGAGCTGTGGCCTGAGCAACAGGAAGGACAGAGTTGCCCTTTGTTGAGATGGGAAGATCAAGAGAGGGTCAGGTTTGAAGGTAAATGTTAAGAGTTCAGTTGTGGCCATATTAAGTTTGAGTTTCTTTTTGGCCCTCTGAGTAGAGACATATGATTCTGGAGGTGAGTGGGAGAAGCAAATCTAGAGTCATCAGTACACAAGGTGTCTGTAAAGCCTTGGGAGGGATGGGAGCTGCCTAGGGAAGTGAGCTGGAGAAGTGGAGGGGCCCAGGAGCGGACTCGCAGGGGCGCCAGCACAGGGACCTCAGGCAGATGAGGGAGAGGGGACTGAACAGGGGCCCTGTGAGGTGGGAGGGGAATGGAGAGGATGGGGTCCAGAAAGACACAGGATAGATGTGTACCTGGAGGAGGGCTTGACAACCCGGTCAGCTGCTGATGGGGAGGGCTGAGAAGCGACTGTTACATTGGGCAGCACGAGGTCATCGCTGACCCTGACAAGGGAAGTTTCACTGGAGTGATGGGGGTGAAAGCCCAACTAGAGGGACTTGAAGGGAGAAGGGGAAAGAGCAATGGAGGGTATTGATCTGGATAGCTCTGGGGAAGTTTTCCTGTGAAGGGAAGCACAGAAAAGCAGCCTTGGCTGTGTGCATGCATGGACGTTTAAGACAGAATGAACGGCCACATGGTTGTGTGCCGAAGGGGGTGAGCCAGCTGCAGGAGAGGCTGGAGGGATTGCTGAGTGACAACCTGGTGGAAGCAAGAGGGACCCAGGGCAGTGCCAAGCAGAGGGAGTGGTCTTAGAAGTAAGCACCTGTGTAACGAGTGGCGGGGGAGGCAGGGAAACTGGTGCAGATGATGCTGGCAGGTGAGCGGAGGGCGAGCTGGGAGTCTGGGAAGTTTCCTCCCATTGCTTCTGTTTCCGCAGTGCATGCGGCAGGTTCCTTCTCTGGTGTTATTGCAGATTGCGGCGGCTTTCACGGACCACCAATGAAATAAATGGTGGGCTTGTACTTAGGGCCACAGCGTATGAAGAGCCTTTGATTGCCTGGATCACAATCGGCGTGGGAAGAGCCCACACTCTGCTGGACGTAGGGGAGCTGGGACCAACGGGGGGACTGTGGCAGGTCATAGTATGTCATGCCCCCATCCAGGTGGGAGCTCATAGGGTTGGTTGGGAGTGTAACCCCATAGCAGTGACTCCTGCATATTGCTTTCTTTTCTCTCCTTCTACGTGGGTGTGAAAATGTGTGTTAGTTAAATGCACTGTGCTGAGGACCCCACCGTAAGTGGCACAGCTGGAACCTCAGGCCTCCAGACTCCAGGCCCGTTTCTGCTCCACCTTCTCTCACTGCGGGGGGCGGTAGGGAACCACTGTGCCCCAGGAACGCGGTAACCTGGAGAGGCTGAAAAGAGAACAAGGGTCTAACTCAGAGGAGCCTGGGACATCAGAGCTGGGCAGGTCCCCGCAGATCACCTGGTCCAACCACCTTACTTACAGGTGTGTCTTTCCACCTCTCTATCTCATTTCTCAGCTCAGGCTGGAGAGACTCAGCGACTCACCCAGCAGAATCTTCATCACTGCCCCCCCTCCATCATCTTCCTGGCAGCTGGCCTGTTTTGGTTACTCCCTGCTGTCAGCCAGCACCCATCTCATCCTCACAGCCCCCCTGAGGAGGCTGCCCTTGTGACTTTTGTGTACAGGTGGGCAAACATCGCAGAACAGGTAAGTGTCACCTGGGGGACCTTCCTCTCACTGCCTCTGTAAAGATATTGACCAGAGATCTCACATGGGGCCGACAACCCTCACACTCAAGGCAGAAGGGGGCTCCCCTGGAAACCCAAAAGCAGTACATTTAAGATCAATAAAGGGAAGTTTTGCTCTGCACAGAAGGGAGACTGACTAAAAATACTAGTAGCTACAAGACGTATTTAGGTGAATTCATAGATAGTTGACCTTCACATGGCTGTAGATATGATCTCTTAAAAACATAAACAAGATCACAGTGATCCATGGTCCAAAACCTCTCACTGCTCTCAGAATGCAGTTCAGACTCTTCACCCTGGTGACTTCCCCACCCCCACCCCTGCCCTGGCCTCCTGGCTCACTTTGCCCCAGCCACGCTGCTCTCCTTGCGGTCTCTTGGATCTGCGGTGCTCTTCCTGCCTCAGAGCCTTTGCATGTGCCCTTTGCTCTAATGGGCTGCTCTTTGCCCAGGTGGCTCTTGCTCATCCTCCACACCTCAGCCTGAAGGTCACCTGCTTCAGAGGGCCTTCCCTGCATGACCACGCAGCTGAGTCAGTGCCTGGTCAGCCTCTCTCGTCGCTTTCTGGTTTTCTTCCTTGCCCTTAGCACAGGCCACATTCTTTAATTAATTAACTAATTTACTTGTTTTGTGTCCACCTCCTTCCACTGGACAGTGAGCTCCATGAGGGCAGTGTCCTTGTCTGTCTTTTCATCCTCCTGTCCCCAGAACCAGTACCCTGCTGGCATGGTGCCTGTCATGTACTATTTACTCAGCACTGACTGTGCTGGGTATAGTCCTAAATGCTTTTGTATCAGTTAACTCATTCAGTCCCTACCCATTAACCCTGTAGGAGAGGTACTGTTACCTCTTTGTTTTATAGATAAGGAAACTAAGGTACAGTTTGTTAGAAATGTACCCACGGCCACTGCTGGTGAGTGGCAGAGATTAAAACCCAGGCAGAGGGGCCCCAGAGTCTACACCCTTAACCACAACTCTCCACTCCCTCTCCAATACTTGTTGAGGCTGCTGGTAGACATTTGAGGAATGAATGAATGAATGAATGAACGAACGAGAGGCAAAGAGCTTGGTACAAAGGGCCCTAGGACAGAGAGATGTGGGTTTGGGACCCAGCTCTGTCTCCTGTGGACCTGGGTCTCGGGTTCTCAATTAAGAAACAAAAACTTCCCTGAGAGTACTTCAAAGCAATAGGAAATAACTAAAAACCTACTTTTTAAAAAGTGGGCGAAAGGCCTGAACAGGAAGTTCACTGAAAAAGAAACCAGAATGCAAAATAAACAAATGAAAAGATGCTTCATCTCATTGAGGAAACGCAGATGAAGACGGACACTTTAGGGACAATGACCACACCAAGTGCTGGTGAGGATGTGGAGCACCTGGAACTCTCATCCACTGTGGCGGAGGGAGGGCGGTGTTCTTTGGCGCAAGCACTCTGGAAAACAATCTGGCAGCACCTGCACAGCTGAACATGGGCATGCCTGATGGCACACAGCTTCAATCTCAGGTGCGTAGCTTAGAGAAACCCCTACATGTGTGCTCCAGGAGACATGCTATAAGAATGATCACAGCAGCGCTGACCTGTGTGGCTCAGTTGGCTGGACGTCAAACCACAAAGCAAAAGGTCACTGGTTTGACTCCTAGTCAGGCCACACACCTGGGTTGCAGGTTCGGGCCCCGGTTGAGGTGCGTGCGAGAGGCAATTGATTGACGTTTTTCTCTCACATCAATGTTTCTCTCCTTCTCCCTTTCCCTCTCTTCCCCTCTGCCTAAAAATAAATAAATAAAATCTTTTTTAAAAAATGATCATGGCAAAACACTAGAAAAACCCTGCACGCCCACTGACTGGAGAACGGCGAAGGTAACTGAGTTTTATTTATACAATGGAGCTTTACGCAGCTGCAAAAGTGAATGACAAGTAAATAATGCAAAATCATGTATGTTGTGTAGAAACATAGCAACGCATGGAAAGAATCAAGCCAAGGAGGAATGCATGTACATTATACTATTGATATAAAGGTCCAAAAGCAAACAAAACAGTGTGTTGTGTAGGATCCATCCCCGTATGGTGACACTTTCTTTTTTTCCAAAGCAGTGATTGGGGACCACAAAATTCAGGGTTGTATTGCGTTGACCTTGAGAATGAGGCAAGGAACAGAATTAGAGAGGAACACAGGTGGCTTCAACAGTGCTGGTGAAGTTCAAGTTCCTAAGCCAAGGCAGTGGGTCCACAGATGTTTGTTTCCATAAACTAGACGCTCACCACACAGTTTTGCACTCATCAAACATCGCACAATATAAAGTGTACACTTCTGTAGTTTCCAGGGTTACTGTAAGAGTCAAATGGGAGTGTGGGCAGAGTTGTTTGTTTCTTTCTTTCTTTCTTTCTTTATTTATTTGTAATAATGAATTAGTAGAGACATATATTTTTAAAGGGTTTATTTATTTATTTATTTATTAGAGAGAGGGAAAAAGGGAGGGAGAAAGAGAGAGAGAGAAACATCAGTGTGTGGTTGCCTCTGAGGTGGCCTCCAGAGCATGTGCCCTGACTGGGAATCGAACCACTGACCCTTTGGTTCACAGCCTGTGCTCAATCCACTGAGCTACACCAGGCAGGGCTGATTGTTCTTTTAACAAGCACCCACCATGCGAGGCACCCTCTTAGACACCAGGGAAGCTACAACAAATGAGAATACCATCCAAACGGGAGGAAGTGGCTTAAGATCAGAGCAGGGAAGAGCACCAGCTTTGGAGCCAGAGAGACCTGGGTACGAATCCCAGCTCTGCTGCTTACTAACTGTGTGACCTTGGGCAGGTTACCCAACCTCCCTCTTCCTCAGATTTGTAAATCGGGAGCGGGAAAGCTATGAGGCTGAGGTAAAGCAATAAAGATAACTGGCTTGCCCTGATACTGAGCATTTAGTACGAGCTCAGTGAATGTGTCTGTTTGTGCAAAGCGCTGACGAGGGGGAGTGCAGCGGAGGGGGCCCCTCTCCCCGGCTGAGCACTGAATGGGAGAAGGACTGTATACTGAGGGCTCCTAGGGGTCAGTGAAGGTCTAAAGGTTTGACAGGGACAGGATTTGGGTCTCAGAAAGATCCCCCTGGCTAAACTGAGGGATAAGACTGGAGCCAGGCCCTGGTCAGTGTGGCTCAGTTGGTTGGAGCATCGTCCTATAAGCTGAAGATTGTGGGTTCCATTCCCAGTCAGGGCACACACCTAGGCTGCGGGTTTGGTCCCTGGTCCGGACACACACGATCCCCAGGCCAGGTGCGTAAAGGAAGCAACCAGTCACTGCTTCTCTCTCACGCCAATATTTCTCATTCCCTTTCTTTCTCCCTCCTTCTCGATCTCTCAAAAGCAATTAAAAAAAAAAAAAAAACAGAACCAGGAAGGCTGTTTAAGAGGCTGTTAAAATAATCTAGGGGAGAGATTATGGAGTCCTGAATGAGGGGTTTAGAGTCCACAGTGACTGGAGGACTGGAAGGAAGGGGACAGATTCTAGAGCCTTGGAACGACCAAACTGATTGTACTGGAACACTGTATGTGGGAGCAGAGGAGCTGAAATCACCTGGGACAATACCCAGGTGTGATGCCCTGAGACAGGGAACCCAGAGGGAGAAATAGATTGGAGGGGAAATCAAGATGATTGGTTCAGAGTTGGTCAAGCTGAGGTGGGGCGCTTGGGAGTTAATAAGAGCAAAGTGAGACGTCTAAGAGGCACTTATTTACACACGGGAGCTCAGGGCAAAGCTCAGCTTGCAGAAGGTAACTGGGAGTGGGAGAGGTTGTCTGGGAAGGGTGTGAAGGGGGTGCAGCCCGCCCAGGTGCCTCTGACCCCAGGGGCAGGGGGAGGGGCTGCTGTGGAGGGAGGTGGAAAACAGAAATGTGAGGTCTCCCTGAAGCTGAGGGGGGCAGAGTGTGGAGCAGGAGGGTGTGGCCCGCCCCAGAGTCAGATGTCACAGAGAGGCTGAAAGAAGCCACCAGACCTGGTTCAGGGGCTGTCAGCACTCTGGGCAGGAACGTTTCCCAGTGTGGTGGTGACTGCTGCATGGTGAAGGGCTTTCTCAATGTTCACAGAGTAGTTCAAGGTCTCCTCACTGTCTCCCACAGCCCCCTGACCCTCCTGCCCACCTCTCGGTTCTTCTTACATTTGTTCAATGTCTATTCCTGGTTGGTCTGTAAACTCCACCAGCAACCAGCAGGAATTGTGCAAAACACCGTAGCTCATCTAAGCCTCGTTTCAGTCCCAAGAAATATCATATTATTCGTCCCCACTGAACAGGTGAGCGGACTGAGGCCCTGAGGCCAGAGATTTGCTTGGCCAATTCTGGGCATAGGTTTCACCTCTAACTGTGGGTGGCAGTCAGGGAAAACAAATTTGCATCATCTGAACCTCCAGTACCTGAACTTGATAGTTCTCAACTTTAGCCTGCATATAAACCAGAGATTGGTATGAACTGGCAGCTCGTAAGTCCCAAACTGCAGATTCTGATTCAGCAGGTGCAAAGCAGTGCCTGGGGACCTGTTTTGTCAACCATCACCCTAGGTGATTCCCATGCAGGTGATGGAGAGCTGCCCTGAGGCAGCATTAACCCAATCCTGTGCTTCACTCATGGAGTTTCAGGCGGGGAAGTGGTCCTGGACCCCCAAGCTGCTGGTTTCTGGTAATCAGTTAGGGCTCTGGCTGCAGCTGGGAGCGCCTGGGGCTGGGGGAGGCAGAGGGTGGTAATAAAGAAACAACAGGAAGCTCAGCTTTTATTAGCCCTGGGTACTTGCAGCTGCAGGTGAGTAATCTGATTTCTGCGGCGTCCTGTTTTCTCCGCTGCACGGCGGTTCCTCGACACCCACTCACCTGCCACCAGCCACGGGAGAAAGGGCGGGTGGGAGGGAGGATGGGCGTGGAGCTCCGCCCGTCTGGGTCCCTCGCCCACGCCCGCGCGGGCACGCTCGCTGCGCTAGGGCCACAGGTGGCCCTGCGCACCTGGCGCACTCACTGCCAGGAAGCTGGGCTCCGCCTGCCTGCGTCAGCGGGTGGTGGCGGGAGAGAGACGGCAGATGCCCCCTCGCGGCCCTGCCAAGGCCCCCTCCCCCGTTCAAGCTGCGCCCCCAGATCAGATGACCTCGTGCCATCTTCCCGCTCTGCCATTGACTCCCAAGCCTCGGTTGCCGCCTCAGTAAAACGGGAGAGTGGGGGAAGCGTTGTGAACGCTGCCGACTACAGTACTACTGTACCAGTACTGAAGCGTCAGGAAGAACCTGCCCAAGGGAGGCCAGTCTCTTCACTGCTTGGTGTCTCCTCATTTTGTGTTTCCTCATTTGTAACGTGGGAATGATGAGCTGTTTCTCATGAGCAGACAAGGCCCGCGAGGTGCTTAGAACACTGTGCACAGAAAGGGCAGTGGCTGTCACTGTGGGCACCATCGGGGACACTGTTAGGCCATGTGGAACCCTGCCTTCTCCCTTCTCAGGCCCTCTGGCTTCCCTTGGTCCCCCACTCCTGCTGGGAAATGGGGGGTGGGGCAGTGGGAGGGAGGCTGGGGAAGGCCGGATGGGAGCCCCTGAGTGCCTGAGAGAGCCGGGGCCCTGCCTGAGAGTGGAGATTTGTTCAGAGAGGTAGAAGACTCTCCGAAACCCATTTTTCCACCTGTAAATCGGGGTTGGTAACACGCTGTCCACCGAGACTGCAAAGACCACATGAGAAAATAAACCTGGAAGCATTTTGCAGCCTTAAAGTGCCGGCCACGTGCATAGAACTGTAATTACAATTTCTTCCAGGGGCTCCCTTTGTCCAGGTCAAGGATTAGTCAAGAACTGAACTACTTAGCCAGGGAGTTTCAGAGCGTCCCTGTAACAAGGACCTCAGGTGGGGTCCACCCATCAGCCCGCCACTTCATGCCTTGCTGGCACAAGGGTGGGGAGGGAGATCCTACCTTCAGGGCTTCGTGGTCCAGTGAGCCTAAGAGGCAAAGGTGTCCTGGCAGCACAGGGGACGGAGGAAGTGGACTCCTGGGGATAGGGTGGGGTTACAGGGAGGGGACTTCCCAGAGGAGTTAGCCTGGCAAGGACCTTTGAGGAACGGTTGTCGTCCACATGAGGAGAAGGGGCGGCACGTTGGGACAGAGATGAATTCCAGCAGAGAGACTGGGGGGTGAGAAAGTGTGTCGTGTGTTCAGGGAAAGGGTGTGATGTGGCTGAAACGTGGGGAGAAGAGGAGTTGGGTGCAGGGCGAAGGCAGATTGGGCAGGGCTGCCCCGTGCCACGCTCGGGGGCTCAGACTTCAGCCCACGGCTGAGCGGGAGTTGTGCAGTGTTCGAAGCAGGGGAGCGACGCGGTCGGTCAGCTGTGGGCTCCAGGAAGGTCACTGGGGAGGGAGAGGAGAGGCAGCGCCCACTGCAGCTGTTGCCAGGAGTTGGAGGTGGCCTGAACCAAGGCAATGGCAAGGGGTGGGGGGCAGAAGGGACGGATGGGAGAAAGCTTCTTAAAACAGAACAGCAGTACTTACAGTAGAAGAATTGGAGAGAGAGAAGGTAAACACGACTGATTTTTCTGTCTCTGGAGCATTGTTTAGAATGGGGACCCAGGAAGGGAGCAGGGTGAGGTCACCTTTGAGGTACCTGTCAGGCATTCATTTCTTCAAGAGCTGTCTGCACTAGGCACCAGGTGTGGGAGTAGGTAAGACCCAACATCATCCAAGGAGAAGCTAGAGAGAGAAGAGAATATTGTTTTCATTGGGAACCTTGGATTGTGACAAACTCAACTCAAACTAGGTTAAGAAAAAAAATTAAAAAGGAAAAAGATAAATTAAGAATTGAGGGGCTCATTTATCTTGGAGTTTCAAAGATGTGTCAGCTTCAGGCATTGCTGGATCCAGGGTTCCCAATAATATCTTTAAATTATCTCCCTAGCAGTCCCATCAGTCAGTACTGTTTGCTGCTACCTTTCTTTAAGAACAGGCCTCCTTCCCTCCTGTGGCAGAGAGGCCCTCTCCAGTCCTGGGAAGGATACTCACATATTTACATTCTATCAGCTAACACTTCAGAAGGAGAAAGCCAGCGGTCCCCACTGGCTCCATCACAGTCCCATGGAGGGTCCTGAGTGACCCAGCCTTCATCATATGCCCAGGCCCAACCTGATCATTGTAACAAGAGCCTGTTTCCTTCTCTGAGAAATGAGGATATTAACAGAACACCCACCCAATATGATGACAGAGAAGTGTAAGATGTAACTGAGAAATGCTTACCCCAATGCCCAGCATGTAGTAAATGCTCAATAAATGGGAACCACTTACAGTGCTGATGGAAGAAATAGTAGCAGTAGTAATAGTAATAGTATCCTGCTGCCTGATAGAGCTGAAGGTATAGCTAACAAATTCAGTGCTACTGAGGCATCATTCATTCATTCATTCATTCACCCAGTAATCTTTGAGCACCTGCTATACACCAGTCCCTATCCCAGACACAACAGGTGTCCAGAAGACTAGAATACAAGAGTCTTCAGTAATGCAGGACACAGACATGATGGCGGAGAGTTACAATACAGGCAATAAATGCCATAGGGCCTGGGTGGCAGGAGCCCACAGAAACTTGGTCTCTATGGAGGTACCAGGACTACCCCCTGTGAAGGTAGCATTTGAGGTGGGTCCAAAAGACAACTGATGAGGAAAAAAACAACAACAACAAAAGCTTCCATTTAATGCGTGCTGTGGTGCAAGTGCTGGGTGGACTGAGCATCTCCACATATAAGGGAGAGCTTGCTGTCCTCATCACATGGATGAAGGAATGGGGGTCCAGAGACGGTACATATCTTGCTCAGAGTCACCACACTTGTAAGTGGGGGCACCAGGGCTGGCCCAGGGACCTGACCCCACTGGATGAGTTTATTAGGTGGAGAAGAGAGGAGAGATAGGATGCCAGGCAGAGAGAGAAGGATAATGGGACCCAACCCTCTGGGATGGGGAAAAGGAGCCAGGATTCCCACACTGAGAAAGCCCACACCTGTGGGAGGGTGAGACAGGGACAGTGGGGCAAGGACAAGATGGGAGCCATGGCCTCCACAAGTGCTGTGCCTCCTGGAACCTCAGTCTCCTTATCTGCTCTATGGGGATGAGGAAGTCTATTATCTCCGTCCCCATTGCACAGATAAGGAAGCAGAGGTTAGATCAAGGCCGGCTGGCTCTACTGGAGCAGATGAGATGTGAGAGTTCACTGCAAACCTCCCTCTCTGTCTCAGGGGTGGTAGCCACAAAGTGCACCTCAAAAGAAGGGAGAGCCTCCGTGGGAGCAGCCCTCAGAGGGTCCCAGAAGACACTCCCGTGCTCCTATACAAAAATTCAATATCTTAAGGACCTTAGAGGCAATTACATTTATGCATTGTGGAGATGGTGCATGCAACTTCCAAACAGAGAAACTGAGCACAGAAAAGGTGAGCTGACTTGTTCAAGGTGACAGAGCAAGCTGGTGGTAGACGTCCATCTGGAGTATAGGTCTCCGGACACCTGGTTCTGTGCTCTTTCTCCATTCCAAAAGCCACTCCTCACAAATGACCTCTCACAACGGTGACCTTACTGGTCCAGTACAGTAAGTATGGACCAGACCCTACCCCTTTCTTCTCCCCTGGCCCTCCAGACCATCCTGTGGAGTCTTATCCAGGACAGCCATAAGGTGTGCTAGCAGAGGCACATGCACAGACATAATAAATGGTTAATTGACGGCACACTCATTGCAAAGCATGTAAAATAATAACCAATGCACCCAGACTTTAGGGCCACCCTGTAAATTATACAATCCTATTTTACAGATCAGAAAACTGAGGTTCAGAGATGTGAAATGTCTGCCTCTGGGACTCACAGCTAGGACGCCAAAGAGGGAGGGTGAGCGTCCAGGCATCTCTGGCTCCAACCTGGGTTGTCTTGCCCCCACCCCAAGTTGCTGTCAGGCAAGAGGCGCTGATCCCTGGAGGGAGGGAGGCAGCGGTTAGTGGAGTGGTTAAAGTGTAGCCCCCTGCAGCCTGGCTGCCGGAGTTTGAATCCTGCTCTGCCACTTCTTAGCGCTGTGTCTCAGGCCCATCACTGGCCCCACAGAGCCTCAGTCCTGGTCTGTGAAATGTGGGTGGTGATGAAGTGTCCCCGGGTTGTTGTTGTTGGAGGGCAGGGAACATCAGAGAGCGTGGCGCCGGGCGAGCACAGTGGGAGTGGGGCCTCTTGGTCGCTGGCACCTTGCACGCATTTCTCAGTGACTGCCTCGCTGCCCGTCAGTTCTGCTTTTATGGCACTGTGGGTTCTGTAGTTGGCCACCTGCGCTCTGCTACTTGCTAGGAAGGTGATCTTGAGCTTGAGAGAGAGTGAAGGTTAAGCCTTGGGTGACCTCATTCCATGACTTTATAACACATTTTGTGCTCATAATTTTATATTATTTTTCTTAAAGGGATCTCCCCATGTCATGTAAGCTCTCCTGATGTCATGCAAAACCTGAACCCAGTCCGTGTGAGCGGCGTCTCTGCTCTCTCGTGTGTGGGGGTGGGGAGACTGGTACTGTCTGAAAAAATAAACTAATTTGTGCTTTAAAAGTGCCTGGCGTGGAGGAAATGCCCAGTAAATGTTGGCTTCTTAAGTGAGTCTCCAGCTAGTATGTACGCTGTGTTGTAAATGTGCTCCATTCCTTACATTCATCATTTTATTTAATTAGGTTTAATCTTCACAACCACCCCTCCCGTTTTACAGGTGAGAAAACAGGCTCAGAGAGGTGAGGTCACAGAGCTTGGAAGGCAAATAGGTCTGACTTCAGAGCCATGCCCCTAACCCCTGCCCCCATTAGCTCTCAGTATCCATCCCCCACCCCCTCCGCAACTGAACCTAGAGCACTCTGTCTGCTGGGCCCTGGTCACCTGAAGGTAGCCCATGAGGCCCCTGGGAGGGCGGAGGCCCTCCCAAGTCCAGCTGAGCCTGGGGCCCTGCCACACCTAGTGCCCTGGTCCCTCTTGCTCCCTAGAGCTTCCTCTCAAGCTCCTGTCACCAGAGGCCCTGGCCCAGGTGGGGCGGGGGCCAACGGGTGACAATGACCGATTTAGAAAGTAAAGTTGCTTCTCAAACAAATAAGAAAGAAGAGGAAAGAAAGAAATGGCCTGCCCGCTTCCTGCCCCACTCTCCCAGCACCTGGGGCCCAGCTGCGAGGTCCTCGCTGCTTGTTTGTTCATCCTGCTGCTCGAGGAGCCTCTTCTGAAAGCCCCAGCCCCTCCCCACGGGCAGCGGGATGATTGTGGAGCCAGTGGAAATAAGCACCCTCCGTGGTTGTCTTACTGTTATTGTCTCAAGTATTGTTTTGGACAACAATACCAATAATCATAACAATCTGGGTTTCCTGCCGTTGGGAGAGAGGGAATTACCAGCTCCAACTTGAGGGTGGCCATCCTCACTCTGTGATTTATGAGGTGTGAAGTCCTGGCCAGGGCATTACTCCTCTCTGGACCTCGGTCTCCTTGTCTCTAAAAGGGTGATGGCGTGACGGTGAGGCTGGGTGAAGTAAGAACGTGCAGGTGAAGCACCGTGCAGGGTGGCAGCCCCTCGGTCGGTGACTGTGGAAGCTGGGACCGTGCGGGAACGCAGTTAAAGAGCCTCGTGGCTATGGATGGAAGGCTCCGAGGGCTCAGAGGTAGAATGATCCTTAGTGTGTTCTAGCCGCTGTTTTAAGCACTTTGGGAATAACTCATTTATCCTTACCACAACCAAATGAAGCAGGCACTAATGCCATCCTTGTTTCACAAAGGAGGAAACTAAGGCACAGGAAAGCGACTTGCCCCAGGTCACCATATCTGGCTGGTGCAGAGCCAGGGTAAACGCAGCCTGCCTGGGTCCAGAACTGGTGCTCTTAGCTGCAGACCCTGCCCTGGGGGCAGGCCTGGCTGCGCAGGGCCCGACTTGCTGTGTGACCAAGGACAAGTCATCTGCCCTCTCAGCTTCAGTTCTTGATCTGCCAAGTGGGCAGCTCATGACGCCAGCCTATAGATATCATACAACCCTAAGGGAGAGGTGTGGTCAGACTCAGTGACAGTGCAAAGAAAGACAATGACTGGAGCTCAGGAAGCCACTGCTGTCACTGCCATGGTTATTATTAATTTTAGAGTCACAGGCGAGCGCCAGCCTAGAGGATGCTGAGGGCCCTGCGCAGCTATGAAAATCTAACTCGCGGCTGCAGCTGGGTGCTGACTCCAGGAGGCACCTGGTGAGGGCTGACTCCACCCATCGGGGCTAAAAAAAAATTCCCGGAGGCTGCCACCGTGCAGTCTGCCAGTCACCTGCCCTATTTAATGGCAAACTCTCCAACTCTGCTTCCTGCCTCGTCCCCGCCTCCCATGAGCTGTGTGGTCCTGGAGAAATTACTTGACCTCTCGGAGACAGGAAAAGGATACAACCTTGCAGGGTTTTGTTGGATTAGAGATAATGCAGATAAAGTGCTTAGTGTAGTACCTGACGTGCAGCCCCACAGAGGTGACCAGAACCTGAGTTTGGGGGCCCACCCATGTTCCAGTCCTGGCTATGCCATTTCCTGTTGTGTGATCTTGGGCAAGTTACTTACACTCTGTGAGCCTGGAAAACAGGTTAGCATGGCACCCAACACTCAGTAGTTGCTTAATTAATGATTGTAGTTGGCTCTGACCATTTCTTGCACTTTATAAGGATGTCCAGAGGCCCTCAAACATCCTAGGGGTATAATGTTCTCTCTAGTGATGATTTATTTCTCTGTTTGTCCCTCCCGAATTCCCCTCTGCCCTTCTGCATCCTGTTCTGTGCCCTGGTAAGTGACCTTTGTGAGCAGAATCAATGGTCTCCTTTGCCCTCTGGTTCTTGGCTGGGTGGGGCAGGAGGGGAGGAGGGCAGAGGGCAGGTGGAGAATGGGGCCCAAGTACTTATTTCCCAAGCCCCTTCCTGCATGGTAGCCATGGGTTGGCCGTGTCCTTCACCCAAAGGCTACCGGCAGCCTGTGCATATATATATATATCTCTGGCCCTGGGTTCAAGTAACCTCTCCCTCCCCATCCTTCAGGCCTTGGGTGGTAACAGCTCCCCGTTGTTGCTGGCTCCAGGACACTATACCATCCCTCCCAGTTCTCTAAATCCTGCCCATGTCTTTGTTCATAGTCCCTTGATGAAACTCTCTTCAAATTACTCAGTTCGAGTGCACCATCTGTTTCCTGCCAGGGCCCCGATCACATTGTGCTCTGTTGTGTTCATCCAGGACCTCAGGTATGGTGGGATGATAGGAACGCACACTACTTCCACATTCACGGATTTACCCCCTCGATTAACTTTTGCTGAGTATCTGCTCTGTGCCAGGGACCTGGGCGCAGGGATGGCCAAGAGAGGGTCCCTGACCTCAGAGAGCTCATGGGCTAGTTGGAGGGACGGACACCTGAACAGACCACCACAGTGCTGGCTCAAAGCCATAGCAGAGGCCGGTGCAAACCCGCGACAAGGCAGAGAGAAACGTCGGGCTCTGGGAGAGGCTGGGAAGGCTGCACACGAGAAGGACTTTGGAGCAGATCCTTAAAAAATTTTTAATAAATTTTTGTTTAACCAATATCCCAAAATATTATCAACATATAATATTATCGATTAAAAATTGATATAAACATTATTAAGATTTGTTACCTACTTTTCTAAGTCTTCAAATTCTGGGTGTATTTTGTACTTACGGCCCATCTCAGCTCACTTGGCTGCATTTTGGGGCTCAGGAGCCTCCTATGGTGAGGGGTGGAGCAAGCACCTCATGTGAGCACACAGCTCTGGGAGGTGAGTGGTGCTGTTCCTCCCAATTTACAGACGAGGAAGCAGAGACACGGAGGAGTTAAGTCACTCACCTGAGGTCACAGCTACTCCCGATGGGGCGGGATTTGAACCTGCACCTGTGCAGCTCCAGAGCCCATCTCTTCCCGCGGCCTTGCTCTGTCTCGGGGCCAAACCCTGCTCCCCAGACAGAAGCAGCTAAACAGGGCTGAACAGTCAAAACTTCAGCTGGGGAGTTCTGACCTCAAATCCTGTATGTTTCTCCCCCAGCTGATTCTATGGGACAGGCTGGGGCAGGGTGACAACCCTCCAAAATGGGTTCTGACCGCCATCACAATAGCGTGGGGCGCGATGGCAGAAAGGGAGCTGAGGCTAGATGGTTAGGTGTTAACTCCTCTTCGGGAGAGGGGCTTGTCTGCGAGCAAAAGGCACTGGCTAGAGAGGGAGGGCAAAGGTGGCGACTAGCCCAGGCACACTGAGGAGTCAGCTTGGCCTCTCGGCCAAGGCCACAGTCAGCAATCCCTTCCTAGTCCAGACACTGGCTTGTCCACAGATGCCCACTCCCCGAGCCTCGTGGAGCTTGTAGAGGTCACAGGGAACTTGGTCACCATCATTTCACACTGATGCTTGGGAAATTAAAATGGGGTGATAAAGGTAAGCCATTCCGATGGGCGGCTTACCCCTGGCGCTCATGTGGAGAGAGTCGTGGGAGAATTCTCAGACCCACATCCATGTTTTGGAGGAGAAACCAGAGCCACAGGATAGTGGGGAGTCCCCTGGCATGCCCGGAGTGTGTGTTGTAACTCCAGAGATGTTTGTGTGATGCTAGAAATAGTGATCAGTGGCTGAGTATTCCTGACCTATTTACTGCTCCTCCGTTATCCACCCACTCATAAAATCATCCATCCAGCCACCCCTGATGCCCACGGATGCATCCATCTCTCAAACCCTCCTTTCCTTCATCCAGACACTGGCTCATTTTCTCCCCACCTTGTCATCTACTCATCTGACACTATCAACTCTGCACTAATCCTGGGCTGGAGGCTCGACTGGCAACAGTGAGTAACCCTCAGCTCTTCCTCCAAACCTGGCAAGGCCTATGGACCCCGTCTACGCATGGGAGGTGAGTGAGGTCATGGAGGGTTCCAGGAGGTGCTGTGGGAGGTCCAAGGGGGAAATGCTCAGCTGTGCCCTAGAGAGTCGGGGAAGGAACACCTGAGCTGGTTTTGAAAGCGGAACAGGGGCTGGTGAAGCCAGAAGGAGGAAGCCTGGCTGATGAGACGGGCAGTGATGCGGGCTGGCCGGTGACACAGAGGGACTGGCAACAGAAGCCGGTGGGAGGAAATGAAGGACCGGCCTCGAGCCAAGATCTCACCCCAGGTTCTCAGGAGAAGCTCAGAAACAGGACAGCTCGGAAGTCTGCACCAGCCTTACCGGGTTTGCCTTCTCTTAGCACAGCATAGGGCC
The DNA here is from genome assembly GCA_007922815.1 of Macrotus californicus. Classification (NCBI taxonomy): domain Eukaryota; kingdom Metazoa; phylum Chordata; class Mammalia; order Chiroptera; family Phyllostomidae; genus Macrotus; species Macrotus californicus. The sequence continues at coordinate 34,297 of VMDR010000462.1, read as the reverse complement.
TGGGGTGCCTGACCTGGCGGACCCAGACCGCATCTGATTAGTGTGCCCTTATTGGAAGGTGGGGAAGCAGAGGCCTAGAGTGGAGAAAGGACAGGCCAAATGCACATGGATTTAAGGGGTCCCCAAGCCCCGGGCTTAATTCCAAAGCATTCTAGTGTTCTTTCCACTATAGTCTGGGTTCCAACGCCTCCCTCCACACACACACACACACTCAACAATGCTGGAGTCTAAACACTTGCAATCCCTCAAAGCCTGGCACAGTGTGGGGCCTGGAGAAGGGGACCTTCTCTGTTGCCACTGGGCTTCTGCCCTGACTCCACAAATAATCAGATTGGTGGGACTCATTCATGCTCTCTCCATGTCCCAGTTCATTCCCACAACAATCCCAAGGGTCCAGAATTACTGCTTCTTTTTACAGATGGGGGGAAGATGGCTCAGAGAGGGGAAGGGATGTGCCCAGAGTCACACAGCTCGAACGCAACAGAGCCAGCATCCTGACTTCCCGCCCTGTACCTGATCCGAGACACCAGGTGACACCTCATGTGGCCTTGAACATACTGGCCCCTGACCAACCCTGTGCCATTGAAGTCAGGGGCTGTGGACAGACAGGTTCAGCAGGGCAGGGAGCTGGGAGATGGGGGAAGGACCCTGGAAAGGAAACCCCGGAGATTGTTTTCACCTGTAACCTGCTCTGCCCCACCCAGCAATGGAAAATGTGTGTCAGAGGAAGCTGCTGGCTAGGGACGGGCTAGGTGTGCGTGGGTGACAGCATGTCGAGGGGCGCCACGGCAAGGCAGGATGTGCTGGGGTTGGGGGCAAAGTCAGGGGTGCTGGAGCAGGTTCATGCTCTGCCTTTTTCTCTCTGGTTCTCACTTTCTTTCTTATGCTCTCAGAAGTGACAGTGGTAAGACTTTCACTTCCAGAAGGATGGCCAGACCATCCTACGAGAGATGTCCCCAAGCTCCACCTCCCAGATCTCCTTGGCCACGGCCAATTCTCTGCTCAACAGTTCATGCCACAAGCATTTCTTGAGCACCTGCTGCACACCCAGATGCAGGGATGCCGGGCAGCCTCTTCCCTACCCAGAGAGGTGTGCAATCTGGTGGAGATAGAAAGGGGGTGAGGGAGCTACAAGACCTGCGTGGCACAAGCAGCAGGGGGCCAGGGCAGTGGTCCCGGAGGCTTTCTGGAGGGCAGCCAGCCAAGCACAAGGGAGGTAAGAGTAGCCAATCTGCTGTGCACTCACCGCAAACCAGATTAAGGAACACAGCCCTTTAAAGGGTTTCATCCTCCAACAGCCCTGTGAGAGAGGAACTGCTAGTATTCCCACCCTACAGGTGAGCAAAGTGAGACCTTGTGCTGAGAACTTGCCCGAGGTCTCACTGCTAGATGCTCAGAGTGGCACAGCCTGGACTCTTGATCAGGTGGCCTGCTCTTAACCGCTCCACTGAGGAAAGGGAAGAGGGAACAGGTGTTGGGGGCAGGATGTGGAGTGAGCAACCAGAGGAAAGGCCCTGAACGGGACGTGTGTTGGCGCTGAGAGGGGCAGGGCAGGTGCTGGGGGGGCGGGGCAAAGGTGGGGAGCATCGAACCCAGGCACCAAGTTGCTCAAAGGGTCGCCTGGGCACTGGGGAGCCATGGACAAATTTTGAGCCAGGGAGTGACATGGACAGGCTAGTCTTTAGAAAGGTACTCTTCTTTAAAGCGGTGATCAGTGGGGGCCTAAATGGACAGAAGTTAAAAGTGATTTATTTCAATGTTTTTGTTTCCTGAGGCTACTGTAATGAAGCCCCACACACCAGGTGGCTTAAGATAACAGAAATATATTCTGTCACTGTTCTTGACTGAAATCAAGGTGTCATGAGGGCCATTTTCTCCGAGACTCTGGGGAGAAGCCTTTCTGGCCTCTTCCTAGCTTCTGTCCGCAGCGTTCCTGTCACGCTAGTCTTGTGGTCTTCCGCCTGTGGGTCTCTCACCTTCATATAAGGGCACCAGTCGTATGGGAGTAAGGGCCCATCCTACTCCAGCATGACCTCATTTTAACTAATTATATCTGCAACAATCTTATTCCCAAATAAGGTCACATTCTGAGTGCTGGGGGTTAGGACTTCAACATATCTTTTTTGGAGAGACAGTTCAACCCATAGCATGCCATTCAAGTGCTTGTCATATAGATAAATCTGGAACCTGGAAAAGATCCTATACAGATTGCATGTCCTGGTTTGAGATTCAGAGAATATAGCCTCAACATGTCTGTCACCCACACTAATACTTTGCCCTAGTGAGCACAAAATAAATGTTTGAGAAATGCTTGACTTGTGGTCCCCTAAGGCCCTCAGGTCTTCCTTAACAAGTTAGAGAAATAGAATAAAAGTCCCCAGAGAACAAAATCAAGCTGCCCTCTGTCCCAGATTCCTGGCAGGCAGCTGCTCCTCTGACCTGGGCACCTCCTTTCCCTCCTGCCGGGGCACCAGCTTGGGGCATAGCCGGTCATGAGAGGGATACAGAGGAGAGGTCTCAGCTCCCTCCCTCCCTGGGCTAAGCAGAACCCACTGTTCTCAGTGTCCACCCTTGCTTCTCCATCCAAACAGGCTCAGACTGCTCCATTCAGGAAAACGCCCATGCTCTCTACCCGTGCCTCCTCGACCTGGTTCAGGCCTTTTATCTTTACCACTGGGACTATTGCTCTAGTCCCCTAACTGATTCCCCTGCCACCAGCAGCCAGCCAGATCATCATAAACATAAATCTGATGGCTTCTCTTCCTGCCATAAAACCTTGAATGGCTCCCTTTTGCTCTCAGAATAAGGTCCAGACTCCTTAGCCTGCCATTTCGGGCCTTCTACAAGGTGGTCTCCGGGGAGCTATCCAGACCTGTTTTTCACTGTTCCCACACACGTGCTCTATCCTACAGACAACGGAGTCTCCAGAATTTCCATTTAAACGAGACTGGGGTGGTGCATTCTGTTTGGAAGGGGACATGGCGGGGGCTTGTCCCGAAGCTGTGTCTATGAGCAGGAACAGCTGAGCACGGCTGGCTGCGCTTCCCTCTTTCTGCATCTGCTCCTTGCCATAGGCTGTTCCCTCCACATGGCATGCTCTCTCCACACCTCCATTTCTCAACACCTGACCCAAAGGACACCTTCACCCTGATCACATAACCAAAGGGCCGGCCCCCTCTTCCAAATAAACTTCCTTATGAAGCTTGTTCCAGTCCACCTTGACCAGGGGATATACCTCCCTTGCCTCAGAGCAAGGTTCTAGCCCCAGGCCAGCAGCTGAATGGCAGGAAGAACAGGCGGGCAAAGGACCAGACTGCAGACCTGGATGGTAATACACTTTGCCAGTGTCTTGCTGGGTGACCTTGGGCAAGTCATTTTTCCTCTAAGGGCCTCAGTTTCCTCTCTGTAGAGCAGGATATGAGGAAAGACATTGAACCAGGGTGAAAACTTGAGCCAAGTTTCTCCCTCCACCCCAGGTCTGGCCAGACCTTGGTCCTGTGAACAAGAACTTCTGGAGTCCTTTATTTTGTGTTAATTTGCATATGTTTGCATATGTGCTATAAGAAGCACCAGCTACATTTCATTCATAGAAAGAATTGAGATTGTCATCTAATTGATGTCCAGGGATGGAAAAGACCCAGTGGCTCATGGTTCCACTTAAATCTTAGCAGTCAGAGGCCTCGAGTGATTAACCCTCCAACCCCCTCCTTTTAGAAATGAGTAACTGAGGCTCAGAGAGGGAAAGTGACAAGGCCAAGTTCACCAGGAGGAGCCCCTTGGAGGAGCACCAGACCGCCTCCAGGCTTCGCACTGTCTGCCAGAGGATTGCACGAGGCACCTCACTCCTCTCCATGTAGGGTACGAGGAGAGGGGCTTAGTTTTCTTCCGAGGCCTTTCTTCGCACCCTAGAATAACAGCGCCTGCTGGCTTGGCAGCCTCCGCAACCACTACAGGAAACCAAAGTGTAGTAGAAAGGCAGATGGGAGTGGAAAATCCTCTCAGAGATGTTAGATCGTTGCTTTCACCTGCTCTAAAAATAACCTGGCTTATTAGAAATTGATAGATGACAAGGTAACCCACAAGTTATTCCACTGTGGCTTGGGGAGGGGAGCCAGTGTGATTTTGCCTGAGCCGAAGGGGAGCTGGGAGATGCTGCCGGGAAGTGATGCACTGGCTGGACCCATGGAAGTCGGCGTTTGGCCAATGGCCGGGGAGGGGCAAAGACACACCTGGATGCTGCCTTCAACAGATCTTGTCTACAGAGGGGGAGACAGATACCAGTCAACAAAATAATTGCAAATTGGGATAAGGGGTAGGAGGGAAACCAGCAGTGCTAAGACTCAGGTGAAGGGGACAGATCAAACTGCGCAGGGAGGCCCCTGGAAGGGGGGGCATTGAAACTCAGACCTGGAAAGTGAGAAAAAGCCAGCCCAGTAAAGAATGGAGGGCAGGGCATGGCCAGGAGAGAGGCCAGCAGGTCAACAGCCAGAAGGTGGGAAGAAAGGAGCTTGGTGGCTCAAGAAAGGCCAGGACAGGGGAAAGTGGGGAGAGGCGTAGCCTTGCAGGAGGGTGCTGGATGGGGCAGGGCACTGAGGGCCTGCTTGGACTTTTGAATTCCATTCCAGGTTGATGGGAAGCCACAGAAGCAAGGCTTGGAGTAGTGGAATCGTGGGGTGTGGTTTGTGAGCCTTTTAGGAAGCCTCCTCTTGCCTGTGGTGGGGGATAATGATGGGGTGGGGGTGGGGTCAAGCTACAGGAAGGCCAGTTAGGCAAGAACATAGTATCCAGGCGGGAGTGCTGGTGGCCTGAACTCAGAGGGGAAACGGAAAAAGGAGAGAACGTGATGGACTCGAGATCTGTTTTGGAAATCACCTTTCACAGGAGTTGCAGATGGACTGGATGGGGGTGGGGTGGACAGTAGAGAGGAGGGCCCTGCAGGGGACGCCCAGGTTTCCGGCCTGAGCACCTGGTGGGTGGCAGTGCTACCCCCAGAGGTGGGACAACCTGCAGGCCGGACAGACAGGTGCAGGGTTCAGGTCGGGGCATGCTGAGTTGGAGCAGTCCGCAGGCAATCAAGAGAATCCGCCAGGAGGCAGCTCCAGAGGCTCCAGCTGTCTTGGAACATCTGACGGAAGCAGACAGTTGGTCCTTCTACCATTAACCAAGTCTAAACAGTGAGCTCTAGCAGGACAGGGACTAGCTCTGCTTTGTACTGTAGCTTCAGAACCTGGGAAGGAGCCTTGCACACAGTAGGTGCTCAGTAAGGAGCTAGATGAATGAAGCTGGACAACTGGCCGAGTGAACTGGCTCATAAATACGGCGGTGCTTAATATTTAAGTGATTCTCTGGCTCCTCTCACACCCACGCCCAGGCAGTCAGTGATTCCTGCGGATTTGACTTTCTCCATGTTTCTCAGACCAGTCTCTCAGTCCTACCCTGCTACCACTGCCCCAGCTCAGAGCCTCAGCATTTAACTGCATTTACAGCAACCTATAACTAAGAACCTACTACGTGCCAGACACTGGCTAAGCTCTTTATGGGGCAGGAAAGCTTTCCCCCCTTCTACCACTCTCGGCACCACTGCATCAGCCTCTTTTACCAGTGGAGGTACCAGTGCCTTCAGGTACCACCCTTCCTATCCACCCTCCACACTTCATCCAAAATCTGACCTGTTCCTCCTCCCTTTAAACCCCGCCATCGTCCAGGATGGTGACCCAACACCTAACTCGGGCTTACAGGGCCCTGGGCTCCAGCTCCGCCTAATCACCCTGTGGCCTTCATCTGAATCTTCCCCTGCACTTCCCTGGAGTGCCCCGTGCCCTTTCTCATCTCTAGGCCTTTGCTCGGCCAGGATCGCCCTTCCTGCCACTGGTTCATTCACACTCACCGTTTAAGGCTCAGCTCTTCATACAGCGTCTTCCTTGGTTGGGAGCCCCTCAGGCCACCCCCTCTCCACTCCATGTTGACTTCATCAGTACCTATAATAATAACAACTTTTTTCATATAAAATTTTCTCTTTTAATGTACAGGGTTATTCCCCACTTGTAAGGTCTAGTGATTTCTGGCTGAATCCAAATCCAAAGGGCACGGAGACCCTGCCATGTCAGGGGTTGTTCCTTTGTCCCTCCCCCAGTGTGGAAGAGTCTAGGGACAGAGGCCTGCTTCCTTTCCTCTCAGCCCTTAGGGTCTGACACCTCTTCAGGGCAGGAAACTCTTCCTTGTCACAGAGCTGAAGGCCTCCCTCCCCCCTCTGCTCCCCACCCCAGACCACTCCCCTCCTTATCCCCCCTGGAGGGTCCTGGTTAAAGCATCCGCTTGTCAGTGTAAATCTGCTGGGTTCAGACCAGCAGCTGGAGATGGATGGGCAGGAAGCAGTAACAATGGATGAAAGACCCTCTGTGCCCAGGTGGGTGGGGGAGGGAGAGGCAGGAAACAGAAGCCTCCCTCCCAGGACGGCCAGGAGCGGCTGGCGGGAGGCCTGGGATGCCAGAACCTGCGGGGTTTATTTGGATTCCCCAAGGATCCAAGCTGGGAGCCTTTCACAAACGGCAGATCAGCTCATCGCCATGGGGTGCCAGGTCCAGGATGTGTGTGACAAGAATGTCGGTTTCATACATCACTGTTTGTCCCCAGGGCCTAGCACAGGGCCAGCTACACACTAGGGGCTTGTTTGTTGAAGGAGGAAATTCATCTGGCACGACTAATAACTAAAAAATTACAATTTTATATTGATATTCTTTGTTGAAAAAATAAAAAGCATTCAGGATGATCCTTTTCCTCCTTCAGAGGTTTTGCACATCCTGTTCCTTCTGCCTCACATGCTCTTCCTTCTGCTTTTTGCTCAGTCATCACCTTCTCATCCCTCTCTAGCCTAGCGCCCTGCCGGTTTCCTTCAGGGCATTATTCTTAATCAGAAATCCTCTTGCTTAATATGTGTCCTTATTTTTTTACATCCTGTCTCTCCAACCAGCATGTAAGCTCCAGAAGGGCTTCTTGTTCATTGTTGTATCCCCAGAGCCAGTGCTTAGAAGATGCTCCCTAAACAGTTGTTAAAGAGAGAAAGAGATGAAGGAATGGTCCCTGTAATAATGTCATTCACACCAGATGCTCTGCAATCTGCTTCCTTGATGAGAACAAAAGGGGGTCTTGCTCTTGCACTGAGGATTGTAAAGCCCAACCCACAGCGAGCACCTAGATTCCAGTCAATAATTGTGACCATTGCACATCATTTTAGGGCTTGGACCAGAATCTGGGTATGCATGGGGCGTGGGGAGGCCCGCAGATGGGAGTGCCCACTGCCCACCCAGCATGCTACAGTGAACACTGGGGTTGCTTCCATCACATGATCCATTTCAAAGACGGGAAGACCAAGGCTGAGAAGTGCCAAGGTCACACACGCATCCATCCAGAGCTTTACCAGCAGGGAGCTCAACAGAGCTGCAGATAGGTTGAGTCCTGAGATTTGTTCATTCATTTGACAAATATGTATTGAGCACCTATTATGTGCCTGGCGTGGTGCCAGGAACTGGGGCTATAGCAGTGACTCAATACTCAGGGACTAAAAATCCCAGCCCACCTGACACGAAGCTGCTTCAGTGACCTTGGCCAGGTGTGAGAGCTGTGCGTGGGATGAGGAAAGAGCTCCGGTCTTAGCAGAGAGAGCATGTTGATCTGGGGCTGAAACGGAGGAAAGTGTTGACCATGACCAAGAAGCCAGCATAGCTGGGGGTGGTGACCCTGCTTATGCACCTACTGCTGCCAGTGGGGGTTAGACTGGAGCCCAGAAATTCAGTGCCTTCAAGTGGAATAATTTGTGTCCTCTCCACAGTATGGGACCCAGTCAACAGAGAAGGCCCAAGGCCACTCATTCACTCTGGAAACTCATGTGAACCTTCTGCTCTGTGCCCAGCCCTGTGCTGAGCCCTGGAGTTATCAAGGTGAAGGAGACAGAGTCCTACCCCTACAAGTCCTCAGGATTGGGCGGGGGGCAGGGGGGGAGTGCAGTGCGCACAGACTTGCAGACAGGCCTGAGGTCCTGGCCACCTGAAGCCAGCACAGATCAGCCAGGAAATCTGCTAGCAGTGCCTTCCCGACTCGCTCTCTGTCTACACCAGGGAGAGCAGGGACCATTAAGGACATCAGGAGGCCGGACAGAGCTGGGTCTGGTCCAGCTCCGCCTCCAGGTCAACACGTGACTGTAAGAAAGTGACTTAGCGTCCCTAAACCTCGGTCACCTCATCTGTAGGTGGGGGCGGGGGGGTGATAACAGTAACGGCGTATGTGGTACTGTGAGAACTTGCATACGGGCGCTTCAGAAGCCGAAAGTGGGCTTCTCTTTCGGGGAGGAACGGTGTGCAGCCTAGTGTCGCACTTGCCTCTGTTCCATTCTCACAAGCTCCGGTCTGGGACGGACTGGGTCAGTCACGCAACAAGCACGTAGGGAGCTGTGACTCTGTGCCAGGCCCAGTGCCCGTGTGGAGGAGCAAAAATGAGTGAGACCCAGCCCCGACCCAGGAGCTGGTCACCGCCCAGGGAGGAGCAGAGACGGCAGCGTGCTTGCAGCCAAAGCTCTTGGCAATGGCGTCACAGACAGAGACCGAGGCACAGCAGACTGCTCCCTGAGGTGGCCTCGTTTATACCTCACAGGGGTCCTTTACAAGGTGTGCATTGTCATCCCCATGTCACCGGTGAGCAAACTGAGGCTCAGAGAGACAAGTTCACCCTCCCAGGGCCACATAAACTCTGTGTCTGTCTGTCTGTCTCCAGAACCCAAGCTCTGTCCTCACAAGCACCCTGCACTCAGCAAACCTTGTTCTCCAGAGCCCTGTACAAACACTGGCTCCTTCAGACAGTGAACACTTGTGCATCCTGCTGCACCAAGCCCGGCCCTAGGTATCATGGAACAGGAGGTGAACAGGACATGGCCCCTGCCCCCACCAGCCACCAAAGAGGTAGATTTATGGCATGTTGGGGCTCTGTCCCCATGTATTTTTGGTGACACTGGGGAACCCTTTAGCACTGGTCCAGCTTCCCCCATCCCCCATCGAAGGGCTGCTGGGAACCACTGAGGGAGGCAGGTTGTGGCCGCTTCAGGCCCTCGGGGGCCCCCGTGTGCGCTCAGCCTGGCCCTGACTCACCACCCACACCTGGCGCTGGCCTCAGGCAGCCAAGCTGCTGGAAATAGACACGGGGCAGAGAGCAGGAGCTGAGGAGGGCAGGGAGGTGGCACCTGCACGCGTGGCTGCCGTTCCCACCCTCCCAGTCAGGGAGCAGAGAAATGTCATCCAACAGAGCCTACCGGAAATAGCCAGGCTTGGGGGTGCTCCTAGGCGTGGGAGACCCCAGCCCACCTGAGAGGTTGTCTGAGGAGCTGTGATGTTACAGTAAAAATGATGGAGTCTCTCTTCCCACAAGGCTTGGGCGTGATTGAGTTCTTGCTGTGTGCCAGGCGCTGGCCCGAGTAAGCGCTTTGCATGTCTCAATGATCTCATTGAATTGGACTCTCACAGCTGCCAGGAGGCTGTACTGAGATTAAGCCCACTCTACAGATGAGGAACTTGAGACTCAGAGGAACAGTAACTTGCCTACGACCACATAGCCGCTATACTAGGCAACATGGACCACCCTCAATTTCCCCACCTGAACCCAGCGATCTTTGCTCGGGCGAGTCAGGATAGGTCCAGGGCTCACCCTGTGGGTCGGCATGATGACATCTCGGTGCGGTGAGGACGAGGGGCTGCTGCATGTGAAGTACCTAGGAGGCGTGTGCTGCCTGCTTGGTGCTGTGAGCCCTCCTGCCCGGCCACCAGCTCCACGCCAGAGGCTGGGCGGAGTCAGTGGTGTGTGAAATGGTCTCTGCTTTCAGCAGGGCTGGGGCCAGAGGCTTCCTGGTGGGCCAGCCCAAAGGCTGTCTGTGCTACTGGAATTCATCTTTCTGAGAAATGCTGAAAGGCCTCGGGGAAGCAGTAGTTGGAACTGAGGGGAAAAGGCAAAGGAAGCATTGATGAGAGTGTGAAATGGTAGGACCTCTGTGGAAAACAGTGTGGTGATGCCTCACGGAATTAAAGTACAGCCACCATATGGTCCGGCAATGCCACTGCTGGGTGTGTAGTCAAAAGAATTGACAGCAGGGTCCCAGAGAGATAGCTGTACACCGATGTCCGCCCATTATTCGTACTGATTAAAACGGCTGCTAACTGATGAACGGGCAAGCAGAAACTTGGCCTGCCCACATAACGGGGTGTTATCCGCCTCGAAGAGGAAGGGAATTCTGGCACGCACTGGGCTGGATGAACCTGGAGAACGTGCACCAGGTGAGATAACCTGGTCACACGTGTGTGAGGTGCCCGGAGCAGTCGAAATCGTAGACGTGGAAAGCAGTGCGGTGGTCGCTGGGGGTTGGGGGAGGGGAAGTGGGGAGTAATTACTTAGTGGGTCCCGAGTTGCAGTCCGACAAGACGAAAGGAGCTCTGGAGGTGGATGGCTGTGATGGCTGCGCATTGTGAGCGCATTTCATGCCGCTGAACGGTACTGAAAAATGACTGAGATGGTAAATGTTGTGTTTGTGTGTTTTTACCACAATAAACAAAGCTGGGGGAAAGAAAAGGTAAAGGAAACCACCTTTGACGACAGGGTCACCTTCCCCCTCACCACAACCTGAAGGCAGGTCGACCCGCTCTGTGGAGAGGAACACTGAGGGCAGGGGATGTGAGGGAGAGGGCTGGATCTGGGGCCAGCTCTGTCAGCCCCCAGCCCCCGCTCTTTCCCCGCCGGCACCAGGCACTGGAGGAGGCGGAGCAGTGGCTTAGGCGAGGGACTCCTAGAGTGGCTGTGGACGTGGGGGTCAGAGGACAAAGAGCTAGAACAGAGGACTGGGGGCACATGTGGGTGCGATGGGTGGAGGCGAACAACTGGGGAGGTCATCTGTGACAAGCAGTGAACTCGGTCCTTCCTCCCCCGTCCCCTCACTTCCCAGTTAGGGACACTGAGGGCCTGTGCCTTGCCCAGGCCTCCATGATGCAGTGGGCCAGTGAGTGGCCGGAGCAGGGCTAAGGGAAGAAAGAAGGGGCAGGCCGAACAGCAGCTGCTCCCAGCCCTCCCTGCCCTCCCAGGACCACACGCCCACCCCCAGGCTTGGCCTGGTCACCTGATGAATAGGTGGGAGTGACTCAGGCTGGGGGCCTGCTCTGGTGGCCCTGGGCCCTGGACCACAACAGCTCTGGGCCTCTCAGCTGTGATGTCAGGGCCCTTCCTTCCTCCCACATCTGCTTGAAAAGGTCGCCTATTTTAAACTCTTTCTCACCCCACCCTGTCCCTTCCCCCAAAGAGGATGAGTTTTTCTAACCCATGTCAACAGCTCAGTTCAATATCCCAACAGCTTTCTCTTCTGGTATCCACCAGACCCCCAGTCCCGGCAGACTCCCCCAGGTTGTTGTGAAGCCACGGCCGATTTAGTGAAAGATCTTGGGCATCTGCTGCATGCCAAGCCCTGTCCTAGGTCCCCAAGGACAGACCCTGCCTTTCTGGAGCTTACAGTTTAGTACAGACAGACAGACAGACCATGGATAAAACAGTCAACAAATACAGTAACAAGATCATTTCCAATGGCGACCAGCCCTCTAAAGAAAACAAAACAGGGCAAGACGATAGTGACTGAGCAGTTACTGCAGAGTGAGCGGCCAAGGAAGGCTTCTCTGAGGGGGAGACGGAGATCTGGAGAAGAGCCTTCCAAGGAGCAAGAACAGCGAATGCAAAGGCCTTGAGAATGGGAACGGGAACGGGAATGGGAAGAACTGTTAGCGTGGGGCTTCTCGAGATGGGGTCCCCCAACCAGCAGCCTCACCTGGGAACTGGTTAGACATGCACATTCTCAGGGCCCACCCCAGACCTATCACAAACCCTAGGGGGGCTCTGACCAGTCCTCCAGATGATTCTGAGGCACCTTAAATTTTGAGTCACTGAGTTAGAGCTCAGGAGGAAAGCCCCATGGGGGAAGTGTGGGGCTGGGGAGGGGCTGACAGCTCGTCCTCAGCCTCATTCGAGCCCATCCAGTTGCTGCCTTACCCCTCCTGGCCTCACCATCCTGGCCCACCGGAGGCAAAGCTGAAAGCCCTTCCAAGACTCCTCACCACCTCACAAAACAATTTCACCCGTTTCGCCCTCTCAGTGAAATCAAGCCCTCTCAGGGGAGCTTATGAGGCCCCTTGAGACCTGCCCCCAGTCCCCTCTCCAGCCTCACTCCTCACCTTTTTCTGTCTCAAATCTTGTATTCCTAAATGCAGCTGTCCCCCCACCCCTCCCGACACACTCTTCCCTTTGTCTAGAATACTCTTTCTCTACCTCTTTGCCCGGCTAGATATTCATCCATCCTTCAAAACATAACTCAGGACTCACCTCCTTGGGGAAGCCCTCCTTGATTGCCTAATCACAGTGAAGGCCACCTCCTCTCTGTTTCCACACCAGCCAGCTTCCCTGTCACAGTGTTCCTCACATAGTTCTGACATTATTTGGGGGCAGAAGGCTTGCTCTTATATTTTATTTCCCATTTTACTGAGATACAATTGACATACAGCATTGTATTTAAGTTGTACACATAATGGTTTGACACATGCATACATCGTGAAGTGATTACAGTAAGCTTAGTAAGCATCCATCAGCTCGCATAGTCACACATTTATTTTTTCTTGTGATGAGAACTTTTAAGACCTACCCTCTCGGCCATCTTCAAGTGTACAATACAGTGTTACAACTATAGCCGTGGTTGTAGAGTGTGGCCAGAGTCCCCGCGCTGTGCAGTGCGTCCCGGGGACTTGTCCACCTTGTACCTGAAAGTTTGTACCTTTCCACCACCTTCACCCAGCTTCCCTCATTCCGTTGGGTTGTTTTTCAATCAATTCTTCTCTATTTCATTGCACAGGAGCACACGGACATGTCCATTGATACAGTAAAGGACTTTCTTTTTGTCAGTGCCAGTTCGGTGTGTCTGTGCATCTGTGCACTTTTGGTGCAGGGCACACGCACACGGAGCTGTACAGAGGTTGAAGGTTCATTTAAGTTTCTTTCCTTCCACGTGTAGATAGAACCCTGTGGGTAGCTATCGATCCACGACTTCCTCTGTTGACAGTGTCTTCGAGGCCCTCTCTGTCAGAGCAGCTGCACGGCGTTCCAAAGGATGGACGTACTGTCATGTTAGTCACTCCCCCAGTGCGCTAATCCTGTTTTTAATGTTCTGTATTTTCAGACGGTTGCACATCCTAGGGCCCTGCTACCCCTGGAGAGACGGCTCCTCCCGGGGACGGCTAATTCCTAGAGATCGTGCACAACTTGCCTGCAGACACGCCTGTCATATTTAGAGCCCAGTCCCCAACCACCTCCCTTATCTAACTCTCACAGGGCAAGTCAGTGTTTCCCCTGCCCTCAATCAGCCCAGCCAGCCACCAGACAGCTGGAGACCTTCCCCTAGCCAGAGCCTGCTGACATTACTCAAACTACCCAATCCTGAGCCTGTTCAAACTTGTCTACCCTACTTTGCCCACTCGTACCGAGGGAACCACAGTCGAGGCTGTGGGCCATGCACCCCACCTCCTCTCTCCCCCTCCCAACTCCGTCCCTGGTTCCTGCTGCCCCCGGACCAACCCTGGTGCTGCCCCAGGTGGCCTCGTGTGGTGTGATGTGCTTCCTCCTCTTGGGAACTGAAACAAAACTTCCTTCAGTGGCACTGGCCTCACTGTGTCGTCACTCAGTCAGCTCTATAAATTAAATCCCAGGTGCCATCAAAACACTGAATGATTGGCATTTAGAGGTTTTCAGTTTTTCCCTGTTATGGAAAAAGTGGCACTGACCATCTATACATTTGCCTCTTCGCACACGTGCGTGTGTACTCCTCCCGGAGGCGGAATGCCAGGTGGTGTGACCTATGATTCATCCATCTCCATGGGCAACACCCTCCCCAGCCCAGCCCCACAAGCCTCACCTTGTAGGTTTCACAGCAACTGAACCCCAGAGTGAGAGACTCATCCTCAGAGGTGGTCTTGAACAGTTTGGTAAGCAAAAGAGGCTCCACAGTGTAACATCTTCCCTGTCATCCACCCACCCCGTCCCCTGAGTTTCCTCCCCTGGGAGGCTTAGCATCACCCCATCAGGAGAGATCTCCCTGGAAGGTAGAACATGGCCAGGAAGTCAGCGGGAGCCCTGTCAGAGCCACGCTGCATAGAAAGAGCATGGATTTGGGGTTAGAAGATCTGTCTGCGTGACGTGGGGCAAGTGACTTGACCTCTCTGAGTCTCAGTCTCCTCACCTCCCAGAGCGACTGTCAGAACATGTGTAATACGCGCAATAATGTATGTAAAGCCCTTTGCGCACACAGGTGCTAAAAACAAAAACAAAGCTTACTGTGCATTATCCAGGGGCCCCTGCAGATGGGCGCTCCCGTCTCCACCCGGGGAAGCACCTGGCTCCTCTGCTCTCTGGCTTCCACTCGGGTTTGTTCAATGGAAACACTGGCAAAAGACTGGTGTCTAAAGGAAGAGAGGGGACAGGTTTTTATTGCCCTGGCTCCCTTCTACCCTCTGGGCTGGGCTGGCTGTGTTTAGTTCTACCTAAGGCTACAGCTTCCTCCTGGAGCTACAGCTCCCAGCGCTCTTTCCCCTCACCCCTTTGGGCTAATGGTAGCCAGGGCTTCCTGCTGTCACTAGCCCCTGGGCACCCCTCCATCCCTTTACCCTGCCAACCCCTTGAGAGATGAAGGCCCTTCATTTAATTCTCTCCCAGTTGCCCCTTCCAGTGAGCCCTCTGGATCCTGCTGGACCTTTCACTCAAGCAAGGAGCCAGTTTCCCTGTTTTTATCAAGGGGTTCGCTCTGTCCCTCACCTCAGCTGCAGAAAGAAGGTACTGCGAAGGATAGAGCAGTCTTGGGGAAGCCCCCAGAGGTGTGGAGTGAGACCCTAGCTGAGAGGAGAGGTGGGAGGGGAGTGTCTGCAGAGCTGTCTGCCCAGCTGAGCCCTACAGGTAGCAGCCACAATGTCCCCACCTTCCTCCCGAACTTTGCGAGATCAGGGTCTTGTCCTCCCAACCTCCCTCCACCAGTGCAGGTATCCAGGCTCTGGGATGCTGACTTTCACTAGTGAATCCTCCAGGACCAACTGAAACCAGCACAGTCATTGATCCCGAGAGAGACAGAGGCTGAACAGCAGGGATCATGAGGTCAGAGGCTCAGGGGGTTCTCTTTCAGGAATCAGTAGTCATAATAACAGTGACCAGTCCTATTATGTGTCCAGGCACTGTACTGGGACTTCCGTTCATTCATTCAGCAAATACTCACTAAGGGTCTACCATATGCCAGTGCCATTCTAAGCCCTGAGGATACAGCAATAAAGACGACAAGGATGCCGCCTGCTTGGGGCCCTAGGAGATGGGCAGCTGTAGCCCTGGTTAGTCCTTGCATAAGGATGTTAAGGTCCAGAAACTTGTCGAAGGCGTTCAGCTGGTGAGCAGCTGAGCCAGAATTCAAACCCTGGCTTCCCAGCAGGAACCATCATCTCAGAAAACCACAGGAGGACCAGGTGGCAGCTTGGGAAGAGGCTGATGCAGCTCTCCACAGGGAGAGGACCCGAGAGCAGGATGCCCTGGGCTTGGGGGAGGGGGTGTAAGACTCCCATCTGTATTCCAGATGCTTACAGTGACCAAAATACAGGGTCAGGGGCCCAGAGTGACACTGCCAGAAAAGGACGCTCTGTGACACGATGCTCCTAGTTATTACTTGTTTGTAATTTCCATCTTGACGTAAAATTTGTGAGTCATGGTCTCAGAACTTGTCTAGGTTTCACAATCCACGCAGATGGTTGCAGGCACCATTGCGTCTCTTGCCAGCACATTGTTAACGGTCACCCCCGCCCCCACCCCCCACCCCCAACTGGGACATCAGGGATTGATTTTGGAAGGTAGGTAGAAGCAAAGCAGGGAAAGGTAAGCACAAGACCCCCTGTGCCGCTCAAGGGGCGGTTGTGCCAAGGGTCTGGAGTGGCTCAACAGCTGCTCAGCGGCCCCTCTTTCCAAACACATGCAGACACCATTTTGTTGAGCACCTACTGTGGGCAGATAGTGGATCAGGTGACGGTGGGCAATGGTTAAACCACAGACCCTGGATCGACTGGATTCAAATTCCCGCTCTACCACTTTCTGGCAGCGTGGCTTCAGGCAGGTCAATTCACCGTTTCCAGCCTCAGTTTCCTTATTCGTAAAATGGTAGAAATATCAATGCCTAGCTGACAGGGCTTCCATGATGATTAAATGAGGCCACACATTGTGAAAATGTTAATTATTACCATTATCAAATGCAAGTAGAGAAATAAACACGTGACGTGTGCACCTCACATTTGCATACTCGTAACAATAATTCAGCTGTGCACAGATGGGCACTCATGGTAACCTGTTTCATCCTTCGCTTGCTCAGCGCTCACACAGCGCCCTCGCTGGTGTCAGTTCACAGTGCTCACCTCTTTGGGGTGTCTGTGCAAATATCATCTCTTTAGAGGATCTTCTCCAACTGCCCAATCTAATCAGAAATGTGCTCTGTCTCTACCTCCCCACCTTTCTTATCTCCATCATAGAACCTCTCATTCTCTGATATTTTCCTATTGACTTTTTGTTACCTGTTTATGATTGGCCTCTCCCATGAAAATGTAAGTTTCCATGAGAGCAAGAACCTGACATCCTGGTCCCTCCTCAATTCTCAAAACCAAGTACTAAACCCGATACATAGTAGGCACTTTAAAAATTTTGTTTGCAGAATACCTAATATATTCGATCTGCCCAGCAGCCCTCTTTAGGCACCGTACCTCCCTGTACAGAGAAGGGTGACTGAAGCTCAGAGAGGCGAGGTGATTGGATGCTGAGCCTCAAGTTTGCCTATCTTAGTCCCCGAGTTGGCTCCATTTTGCATCTGAGCTGTGCCCCAGAGAGTGATGGGATCTGACTGGTAGATGTGGCAGTCAGAGCTGTCTGCCCCCCACAGCACTCTGGGTGGCACATGGTGCAGAAGGAGCACCTGGCTTGTGGCAGACAGCCTGGTTCCTATTCTATCACTGATGCATTCACTGGGTCATCATGAATGGGCTGCTTCTCCTGACTTGGCCTCAATCTCCTATCTAGAAAATGAAAGGGGTAGTATAGATCAGAGGTTTGTTTTTGTTTAGTTTTTATTTATTTTCTTTCAGAGAGAGGGGGAGGGAGTGAGAAAGAGAGGAGAAGAAACATGTGAGAAATACATCGATAGGTTGCCTCTCACACGCCCTCAACTGGGAGCCTGGCCCACAACCCATGCCTGTGCCCTGACAGGGAATTGAACCA
Source organism: Macrotus californicus (assembly GCA_007922815.1). Classification (NCBI taxonomy): domain Eukaryota; kingdom Metazoa; phylum Chordata; class Mammalia; order Chiroptera; family Phyllostomidae; genus Macrotus; species Macrotus californicus. The sequence continues at coordinate 16,951 of VMDR010000462.1, read as the reverse complement.
GCAACCATTTGATTTACAGGCCGGCACTCAATCCACTGAGTCACAAAAGCCAGGGTTTGTTTTGTTTTTAACTGAAATACAATTCACATAATGTAAAAGAAGGAGGTTTTTAGACTTTCTTTTGTTGCAGAATTTTTTCCCCTAAGATTAGTTTTATATGAAGATCCAATACATAAACCAAATAAAATGGGCTGTTTGGAGGAGTAGTGGGGGTGGCCTGAGAACCCGGCCTGCTTGGTGTACCCCTTACTTCCACCACACTCCCCCATCCCCACCCTCAGTGGTCCCTGAGTCACTTCCACAGAATCCCAGGGATTGGAGGAACCCAGTTTGAAAACCACTACACAAGAGTCACTCTTTAGGGTCCCTCCCAAGGTGCAGGAGCCCTGAGGAGTGGTGGGGGACCCCTGCTCCTCCAACTTGCAGATGAGAGTTGTTCCTTGAGCCGCTGTCCAGCTGTCTCCCGAGGGTCATGAGAAAGAAGGCAAGGGCAGGCTCGGGGCGCAGGAAGTAGAGCAGGCCAGCTGGGAGGCAGTGACAGGCGCTGGTACCCTGGCCTCCTGGATGGGCTGGTGACATCACAACCCCAGGAAGCAGCTGCCTGAGAGGCCCTCACTGTCCCTCAGTCCTTCCCTGGGAAAATCGGCCACCAGCTGTTGCAGTCCTCTCCTCATCTGCTCACTGCTCTGGACTGTCCCCTCCTGAATCATCCTCTTGGGCAGCGGCAGCCACTCTCTTTCATTAAGCACCTACTAAGTGCCAGAACGGCACTAACCTTTACAGAACAGCTCATAATTGTGCGCATGCCCCCCTATCATTTAATTCAAACATCACATCAATGTTATGAAGTGGGCATCACTACCACCCCCATTTTACAGACGAGAAAACTGAGGCTCCGAGGATCCATGCAGATCTCACCAGTTCACCCATCTGGACAGCGAGGACTTGAACCTGGTTCTGTCTCTGACTCCATCTGTGCTTTTTCCATGAATTAACCTCATTGTCAGCTTCAAAGCAAAACAATGCCAGATGGAGATTTCCTCATACATGGCAAGGTGCGATTGTAAATTTCAAATCCAGCTTTTTAAAATTCATGGTGCCCCCAGGCCAAGACGTAGGGTGCAAGCAGAGTGCTCAGTACGCGGCCTGGCACTCTATAGGTGTAAGCCATTATTGACTCTCCCCCCTTTACAAAGAAGAAAACTGGGGCTCAGAGGAGCAAAGTCGATTAGTCAAGACCAAAGAACAGGTAGGTGCAAAAGCCAGGTCTGGGTACCCCAAAGCCAAAGCTGTTTCTCTTTGAGCCCCGAATTTCTTAGCCAGATTACCCTCCTGCTCAGCCCCTGTCTTGCAGGGCTGCTGTAACCAACCAGGTGGCTCATGACCGACCTTCTTCTCTCACAGATCTGGAGGCCCCCAGTTCAAAATCAAGGTCTCGGCAGGGCTGGTTCCCTCTGGGGACTCGAAGGGGGAACCCACTCCATGCCTCTCTTCTAGTTGGTGGCGGCTGCCAGCAGTCCTTGCTGTTCCTTGGCTTGGAGTTTCAAGACTCCAACCTCTGCCTCTGTCTTCACTTGGCCTTCTTCTCTCTGTGTCTCAAACCTCACTTTCCTTTCTCTTGGATTTAGGGCTCACCCTAAATACAGCATGTTCTCATTTTGACATCCTTAACTTAATTACATCTGTAAATACTCTTTCTAAATAAGGTCACACGCACGGGTACCAGAATAAGAACTTGGGCATCTCTTTGTAGGGGGTGTAATTCAACCCACTACATCCCTAGCCCATTCAGCAAATCTTCGCTGAGCATGATCAGCGTGCCAGCCAGGGACACGGTAGGCACACTGCCTTCACGCTTCCCACACTCAGGTGGGAGGGGCGCACAGTACAGGTCACAGTGCAGTGGTTTCAGATTGAGTATAGAAATAAAGAATATAAACCCACAAAGGAGAGCGCCTGATAATGTCTGGGATAGGACTGATAATATCCTACCAGTCAAAAGCTATTCATTAAACACTTACTGTGTGTAAGATACTTCTGGGAAATATATACAGTATATATATTTGGAAAGAAGCAACACAGAGTAGAAGAATGAGCCTGAACTTTAGCTTTGGAGGCAGAAAGACCTCAAGTTCAGGCTTTAACCTCTGTGCCTCAGTTTCCTCATTTCTAAAAAGGGAGTTCTAATAGCATGTGCCTCGAAGAGTTGTTGTTAGATTTAAGGGAACTCACCCAAGCATTCAGATAACAAATATTTATTGAACATTTTCTGTGTGCCAGGTACATAATGTACAGTAAGCAGCTAGCAAAATGCCTGGCATCAAGAAAGCACTTAATAAATATCAGTTCTGATCCTCTTTTCCCTAATTCACAAGTTAGGTAAAAGTTCAGGACAGAAATACAAGAGAGGTCACAAGGCAGGACAGGCAAAAAGCCAAGTAAGGAGCACGAGTTCTGTGTGTTAAGGAATTAGTGAGAACATGGCCAGATAGGTCTGCAAAGGCTTCCTGGGGGAAATGGGCTTTGAACCTGACCCTGGAGGACAGATAAGGAGAAGAGGGAAGATTCCATGTAGAAGTAGTGGTGTGAGCATAAGATTGGGCTCAGTGGTGACCCTTTCTGCAGGATTCTGAGGAGCAACCGAATATCAGTGAAAGTTAGAGGTTTTCTAAATCTAAAAAAAAAAAAAAATCAATAGTAAGCACCGATGAAAACATACTTAGCCATATCACAAGAGTTTGCATTTCCTTACATTTTTTTTTGATCCTCACTCAAGGACATGCTTATTGATTTTAGAGAGAGGGGAAGAGAGGGAGGGAGAGGGAGAAACATTGATTGGTTGCCTCTTGCACGTGACCTGACTGACCAGGGATCAAACCTATCAGAACCACAATCCAGGTATGTGCCTTGACTGGGAATCGAACTCGTGACCTCTCAGTTTACTGGACAACAGTCCGACAGAGCCTCACCAGCCAGGGCAATTTTTTTTTTTTCCAACTTTGGTATCACTTTTTTTTAATAAAGATTTTATTTATTTATTTTTAGAGTGAGGAAAAGAGAGACAGAAAGAGAGGGAGAGAAACATCAATGTGTGGTTGCCTCTCACATGGCCCCAACTGGGGACCTGACCCGCAGCCCAGGCATGTGCCCTGACTGGGAATGGAACTGGTGACTCTTTGGTTCTCAGGCCGGCGCTCAATCCACTGTGTCACACCAGCCAGGGCTGGTATCGCTTTTTACACAGGACATTTCCTATCGGGAACTGTGCATACATTTCTACCATATTTAACTTGTCTGCTTTTCCTACTCAATTCCTGTTCCTGTTTCCTTGGAGGCAGGGGCTGTATCTTAGCCGCGGTACATCTGTGGTGCCTAGCCCAGTGCTACGCATATAGTAAGTGCTCAATATGCATTTCATTGAATGAATACATCACTTTTATATTTCTACTTCATGTAAGAGCATGACATTTTGAACGATGTGCCACAATTCATGTTGCCTGGGTTAGGGCAAGGATAATATTGATAAGGCACAAAACCCAAGCCAAGTAGGGTTCAGTTGGAGACAATTACAGGAATGGCCAGGCCAGAATCTAGCAGGACAGAGCCTTGCTAAACAAAACTTCCAAACTCACAGGCTGCCTTGTAAACCCATTAGGCTCTGTTGCTTTAAACTCGAGTCAGCCAACCAAAGGTAGATGCAAAAGACTTTCTTTAAACAAGCCAGCAGCTTGAGACTTGAAATAGAACAGAAAGGGAATTCACAGGACTCAGCTTTGTCTTCTGGCTGGAGCCCTTGAGACTTGGCGATGCTGGTTAGGCTAACTCTGTGTTGAGATAAGAAATGGCAGCTTCTTTAAGGTTTATTTTGTTTTTGGAGCCACCAGATCCAGTGGGCGGATCGTGCCTTGAAATAGAAGCATCTCAAAAGGCCTGTGAATCATTTCTTAGCACCAGCCTGCAAGGTTTCATATCCTGTTCTCGGAGTTACCTTGGGTGCTGTGTGTGTGCATGCGGGTGTGCATTGTTTTCAGGGGTGTTTGCTTAGGATTGGGTTTTGAAACTTTTACTTTCTTTTAATAGCTTTTTTTTTAAGCTGGAAGGATTTTTCAAATGGCTTTTGCGAGAAAGTTCAAACCCTGGAGTGACTAACTCTCTGAAAGAATTTGGACTTTGTGAGGGGAATTTGTTTGTACGTGGTATGAATCACTCAGTCACTGATTTCTCCAGTGAGAAGACTTCTTAGAAAACTTTTAGATCAACCCCTTCCTTGTACACATGGGGAAACTGAGGCTCGGGGAGGAAAAGGGGTTTTGCCAAGGCCACACAGCGTGTCAGTGGAAGTGACGGGGCCGCGATGCAGGTCCGACTCCTGGAGCTTCGGGTTTGCAGGAAGCTCTCGAGCACCCAGTCTGCATTGAGCTGGGCCCACCTTCAAGACCAGTGAAGCAACAGAAAGAGAAAAAGACCTCTGAGGGGTCAGAATTCACGGAGCACAGGCACACAAGGGTGGGAAAAGAATGAACGGAGTCATCTTAGATGCTATGCGTTACCTCATTTAACCCTACCCATGAACCCTGTGAGAGCAGCTTCTCAACCAGCGTTCACGTTGGCCCTAGGCAGCATTTGGAAGGTCTGGAGACATTTTTCTTTGTCACAGCTTAGGAGGGAGGCTTGCTACTGTCATCTCATAGGTAGAGGCCAGATGCTGGTGAGCATCCTATGATGCTCAAGACAGCCCCACAACAGAGAACCGTCTGGCCCTAAATGTCACAGTGTCAGGGCTGAGAGACCTGCTGGACCAAGGGTGCTCGCATCTGCATCCCGACAGAAAGCTGAGAAAGTGGAGGCCTAGACAGCATACCCATTCCCTAGCCATGTGGTCCTGGGCAAATTACTTAACCGCTCCATGCCTCGGTTTTCCCATCTATAAAATGGAGGTAACAATACCTCTGCCAATGGTTATTATGGTGATGAAATAAATTAATATTTGTAAAGCACTTAGAACAGTGCTTGGCACGTATTAAGTATTATGTGAGTATTTTATGTAAGTAAATATAAACAAATTAAAAAGAACTTGCTCAGAATGCACAGAAAATAAGTGGAAGAATTGTAATGAAAGGCTGAGGACACGTAAGGCCACAGGGCCTGGAAGCTGGGCAACCTTCTGGGGATATGGGGCCCCGAGAGCAGGTGGCTATCATGAAACATCCTTAAATGCCACTTCATCTTTTTATGTCAAAGTGGCATGCACTGTTAAACATGGATGTCTTTGGCAAGTCTGACACCGTGAACCACCGCCACTCATCAATAATGTCTCTGGATAAATTATTTGGTCAGCTCCCTGCCAGCAAATCAGCCAACTCCCCCGGCCCCAGCAATCCTAAACCACCAGTCATGCCCACACCAGCCGGCACCACCTAAAACAGCCTGGACAAACCCCGGTGCCCCGTCCATCTTGCACCTCACTTCAGGATCTGCTCCTGATCTCCCACCTGCAACTCTGATGGCGCTTTTCCCGGCCTGGGGCCTAGTTTCTGCTTTTCCATGTAGACCCTCTCTAATCCTGTCCCCAGTCAGCGGTCAGATTCCTCCACTGGCTGCTGCCACCTGCCACCTTTCTGAGTGATTACCATGTGCAGCCCCCAAGGCCTAGCTGCTCAGCCCAGCTCTCCCAGTGAGTACTGGGCTCAGGGGGAAAAAAAAACACAGGGAAAGAGGTGTTATGGGAGCAGAGACAGAAAACGCCAAAGCAGGAGCCACTCACGTGTCCCCCTGCCTGGGGCCTACGTTACACACCTATTCCTTGTAGCAATAGGTGCCATGTGCAGAGAGTTCAAGCCAAGTGTCTTCCACACTTACAGCAGCTCCCACCAGTTGTGCCCCACTCCCCCAGCCGCAGATATCACTGAGCTAAAACCAAAGTGTCCACAGGATTGTGTCCCTTTTTGGAGGCTCTAGAAAGAACCCATTTCCTTGTCTTTTCCACCTTCTAGAGGCTGCCAACATTCCTTGGTTCATGGCCCCTCTCTCCATTTTCAAAGCCAGCCACACGGCACTTCTGTGGCCTGGTTTCCATGATCACATCTCTTTCTCTGACTCTCTTCTTCTGACTCTTCCTCTTTTAAGGATCCTTGTGATTTCATTGGACTCAAGATTATCTGGGATCATCTCCCTATTTTAAGGTCAGCCTATCAGCAAACTTGATTCTCCTTTGCCACATAACCTAACATTCAGAGGTTCCAGGGATTGGGGTGTAGACATCTTTGGAGGGGGTATTGTGCCTACCACATTGCCTGACAGGGTGTGATAGGGACCGAGACAATCCAGAGAGCGCGTATTCCTTCTATAGGGGACAACTGCCGCTCAGCCCCAGCTGATTGCATCATGTATCCATGAATGCAGGGTCAGTGTGGCTGCATCTGCCAATATTTTAAAAGAAGCTGGAAAATTGGATTTTCAGGTGACGTTTTCCAATTATGAAATCACCAGGCAAAGTGCCCACCCCTCCCACCACTACCACAAAAAGTTCTCATGAGCTAGATTTGGCCTGAGGCCACCCAGGTGTGACCTTGGGATCCACATCCACCCCACGGGCTGCGGTGAGATGATGGTACTTCTCTGGCATGTACAGGCTTGGCAGGGCCTAGGGGATAAGGAGCAAGAGGGCCTGGAGGTCTGAGGGCATGCGGTCAGGAGCATATTGGGTACCTGAGGGGGTTCCTGGGGGAAAGTTTAGAGGGAGAAGGGACCAACCATCTCCCTAAGGGACCAAGCATCACCTGCAGAGAGCAGTGATGCAGCAAAGGGCACAGGAAACCAGGCAGAGGCCAACCTGAAGAAATTAACCAGAGTAAGGTAGACTTTATGCCTGGCAGCTTCTGAACAAATCAAGCACACATTTTCTAATTTCAAAAAGTATCAGTTCTTCCCTTTGCCCTGAAAAAACTAGCAACGTTGGCAGGCTGTAAGGAGTGTGGCAGGCTGAGGGCGGTGAGGGTGGGAAAGAGGCCTTCACCTGATGCCATTTCATGTTTTTTGAATTTTGAACCAGGTGAAAGTGTTGGCTATCTAAAACATTAAACTGAATCCCTTGTAGTCATTTTAAAGATGCTTTGAAATGCACTGAAATAGTTCACATTCAAGGTGAAATCATGAATGCAGTCGTCACAGTGACTCGATTGCACTTCCCTGAAGATGGTGAACGGGACCTCATCTGGGGGTGGTTTAGAAACGGTGACATGTTAATAAGTTTGGCCAAGTGCTGTGGATCTGTCATCTTAATTGACTGCTTCTTTTTGCTATCCTCACACACCAGGACTTGAATAAATCAGAAGGGCATCTTCTTGAGATCTATTTTAATCCATTTGTAATGGCAAAAAGTTAAGGTTCTAGAGTCAGTCCACTTGCCCCTTCCACACTGGGTGACCTTGAGCAACTTACTTAATCTCTCTGAGCCTCAGTTCTCACATCTGTAAAATGAGGGTAATTATGATATCCACTTCATGGGTTGTTGCAAAGATGAATGAGTTAATGCACATAAAGCACTTAAAAAGGCACAGAATCAGTGTCCATAAATGCTGACTCTCAGTATTAACTATTTTTACCATCCCCGTTCAACTTTGTTTCTTTTGAGTGGGGGAATTATTAAAACGATAACAACTAAAATGAACTGAATTTCACCTCTGGTTCCCCCAAATCCTGGCAACCACCTCTGAGAGGGTATCGCGGTCTCCATTTCAGAGACACGGAAACCGAGGCATGAAGAAGGCGTGTTGCGCAAGCGCACTGGCTTTGGTGATGAGGTGGGCACTTGGAGCAGGTTTTCAAGAGTCTAGGTCCCGTGACGTTCAACTCAAGTCTGTCCTGTGGTGTGATTATAAAGCAACAGGGTTGAGCGGGGCAGTTGGTGTTTCGTTTGTTCGTTTGATTTGGGGACAGTCCCTCCCCCATCATGGCCTCAGATCCAGTAGATTCCAAGGTGGGGGTCAGGTCAGGTCTCTGGCTCATATTCTACCCTCGGCTGGGGAGCCAAGTTCCTTCGTCCCTTGGGAAGGAGCGAGGGCTGGGGAGGGGGTGTCGGCATGTGGGGGTTGCTGCGATGACCCTGGCCAGGCTGTGGCCTGAGCTTTCTCACGGAGGAGGGCTTCGCGGTGTCCCAGGCCCTCTGCCACCTCCCTCTGGCCCTTGTCATCTAAAAAGCAGTCGTCGCAGCTTGAAAACATGTCTGGCATCAAAGCTGTGAGCTAAATGCTCCAGGAGGATGGGGGCACCGCCGGAGGAACCCCCGGAAAGTAGGAGAGCCCCGGGGGCAGCAGCACGGCTTTGCAGGTTTGAAACCGGGCTCCTCCACGTCCTAGCCTTGGACTTCACCTTTCTGAGGTTTCTGCAGCTGTACAGTGGGATAATAATAGTATCTATCGCAAAAGTTGTTGGGAGAATTCTCTTCCTTTTTTAAAGAGCTTCGCTGAAGTAAAATTTACATACCATAAAATTCACCCCCTTTAAGTCTACAATTCAATGATTTTCAGCATATTTACAGAGTTGTACAACCATCACGTTAATTTTAGAGTATTTTTATCTGCCCCTCGCTCCCAAAAAACCCCCTGTACCCATTAACAGTCACTCTCCTTCTTCTTTCCGGCTTTGGGCAACCACTAATGTACTTTCTGTCTGTAGATTTACCTTTTCTGGAAATTTCACATAAATGGAATCATGCATATTATTTGGTCCTTTGTTTCTCTTTTCACTTCGCATAATTTCTGAGGTCCATCCATGTGTTGCATATGTAAGTATACGCAATATACACATTTTGTTTATCCATTCATTAGTTAATGGACCTTTGGGTTATTTCCACCTTCTGGCTATAATGAACAATGTTGCTATGAATTTCTCTATACATTCTTTAGGTAGACATATGTTTTCATTTATCTTAGGAAGATACCTAGGAGGGTAATTGCTAAGTCATATAATTGATTTATATTTAACTTTTTTTTTAAAGATTTTTACTTAATCATTTTTAGAGAGAGGAGAAGAGAAGGAGAGAGAGAGAGAAACATCAATGTGTGGTTGCCTCTCATGTGCCCCCCACTGGGGACCTGGCCTGAAACCCAGGCATGTGCCCTGACTGGGAATCGAACCAACGACTCCTTGATTCACAGCCCATGCTCAATCCACTGAGCTACACCAGCCAGGGCTATATTTAACTTTTTAGGAAACTGCCAAACTGTTTTCTGAAGTTTTACATTCCCTTCAGCAATGTATGAAGGTTTGTTGAGAGATTTAAATGAGATAATTAACATGAAGTGCTTAGCATAGTGCCTGGTCCTAGTGAATCTTCAGTAAACGGTGGCCAGTACCCACAGTACTGCTGCCTCATTCCCTGAAAAGAAAGTAAAAGAAAGTAGATCTCAAAGAGACAACCATTCTGAAGAGTTAATGCCCACATTCTTTATGCTCTTAGACTGGCATTCAAGGCTCTCCACATACCCTACCTCCAGCTACCTACCCAGTCTTGGCTAGCATCCACCCCACCCGCTAATTTCTGCCCAGCCAAGCTAATCAGCACCTTTGCTCACATCATTCTCTCTCCTCTCCCTTCTCTTCCTCCTGTCTTCTTTTCATGTCTTAAAATCACACTTGGCCTTCAACACCCAGCTCCAATGTCCTTTCCTAAGGTCTTTCTTGACTTTCTAGCTAATTAAATCAGCACAGCCCGATTGGCAACCACTAGCCATATGAGGCTATTGAGCACTTGAAATGCGGCTAGTCTGAACAGAGTGAGAGGTGCTGAATTGCAAAATACATTCCAGATTTTGATGACTTAGTATGAAAAATAATGTAAAAATAATAGTTTTTTGTATTGACTACATGTTCAAATAATATTTGGGGTATATTGGATTAGGTAAAATACATTATTGAAATTACTTTTTAAAAATGTGGCTGCTAGAAAATTTGTAATTATAGCCTTGGCTGGTATAGCTCAGTGGATTGAGTGTCAGCCTGTGAACCAGAGTCACCAGTTCAATTCCTAGTCAAGGTACATGCCTGGGTTGCAGACCTTGTCCCCAGTTGGGGGCACACAAGAGGCAACCACACATTGCTGTTTCTTTCCCTCTCTTTCTCCCTCTCTCCCCCTTGGTGTAAAAAAAAAGAAAGAAAATTTGTATATTTGTGACTGCACTGAGCTCTCTTGGACAGCAATGATATAGATCAGAGATTTTCAACCTCTTCATCTCATAGCACAGATAACCTAATTTCTAAAATTCTTAGGCACACCAAAAACTGTATTATATTTTTGGCTGACCTGACCAAAAAATAGATATAATTTTGATTCATTCATATCGGACAACTATTGTTGTATTGGCTATTTTTTTAATTTGACGGCAGGAGGGAAAAACGGTCAGTGCCCCTAACTAAATAGTCAGGTATTGCATGTTTTAAAATACTTGTGGCACACCATATTTTTACTAATATGTCCCCTAGAGCAAGGGATATAAAGGAAAGAATAAACAAATGGGACTACATCAAATTAAAAAGTTTCTGCATGGCTAAAGAAAACATCAGCAAAATGAAAAGGGAACCAATGGTATAGGAAAATATATTTGCCAGTGATACCTCAGACAAGGGTTTGATCTCCAAAATATGTAACGAACTTCTACGACTCCACACCAGGAAGACAAACAATTAAAAAATTATTAAATGGGCAAAAATTTAAAAATGGGCAAAGGACCTGAACAGACACTTCTCCACGGAGGACATACTAAGGGCCCAGAGACATATGAAAGTATGCTGAACATCAGTAGCCATCAGAGAAATGCAAATTAAAACCACAATGAGTTACCACTTCACACCAGTCAGAGTGGCCATCATAAACAAATCAACAGACAAGTGTTGGAGAGGATGTGGAGAAAAGGGAACCCTAGTGCACTGTCGGTGGGAATGCAGACTGGTGCAGCCACTGTGGAAAACAGTATGGAATTTCCTCAAAAAACTAAAAATGGAACTGCCTTTTGACCCAGCAATTCCACTGCTGGGATTATACCCTAAGAATCCTGAAACACTATTTCAAAAGAACCTATGCACCTCAGTGTTCATAGCAGCACAATTTACAATAGCCAAATGCTGGAAGCAACCTAAGTGCCCATCAGTCAATGAGTGGATCAGAAAACTGTGGTACATTTACACAATGGAATCCTACGCAGCAGAAAGAAAGAAGGAGACCCTACCCTTTGCAACAGCATGGATGGAACTAGAGAGCATTATGCTGAGCAAAATAAGCCAGATGGAGAAAGAATAACATCATATGATCTCACCTATAAGTAGAACCCAATCAACAAAACAAACAAGTGAGCAAATCAGAACCAGAGACATGGGATAAAGAACAAACTGACAGTGACCAGAGGGGAGGGGAGAGAGGAGTAAATGGGGAAAGAAGGGGAAGGGTCAAGTGAAGGAACAGGTATAAAGCATTCATGGACAAGGACAAGGGATGGGGAGATTGAATGTGGGAGGGGGATGGGCAGGGCAGGGGAGATCAATGGGGGAAAAAAATGAGGACAACTATAATTGAACAACAATAAAAAATTACTTCAAAAAGAAGATATAGTATTTATATACTTAAAAAGGAATATTATTCAGCCTTAAAAAAAATAAGCAAGTCCTGCCACTGAGACAACGTGGATGAACCTGCAGGATATTGTGCTAAGTGGAACAACTCAGACACAGAAGAACAAGTATCACCTACACAAGGGACATAAAACAGTCAGACTCAGAGAAATGGAGTGAAATGGGGGTTGCCAGAGGCTGTGAGGAGGAAAATATAAGGAAGTATCAGTAAAGGAGTAAAAAAGTTTGGTTATGCAAAATGAAAATCCTAGAGATCGGTTATATAGCACAGGCCTATAATTAATTAACCATACTTTATTGGATCCTTAAAAATGTCTAACAGGATGGGTCTTACGTTAAATGTTCTTATACCAAAAAATGGTAAAAATAACAAATAAGAGGGCGAGAGGAAGCTTTTGGAGGTGTTTATGTTAATGGCAGAAACTGAGGTGATGGTTTCACATGTGTGTATGTATCTCCAAATTCATCAAGTTGATACATTAAATGTATACAGCTTTTTGTATGTCAAAATTAATTAATTAATTAATTAAAATAAAATAAAAAAACACTCTTGTGGTACACCAGTTGAAAATCGCTGGTATAGACCATCAACATCTTAACAGCTGCTATTTATTGGGCACCTATTTCTTACATTTTTACATCTGCTGTCTGGTATAATGCTCAGCACAATCCAGGAGAGTGGATATCATGAATATCTCTTTTTTACAAATAAGGAAACAGAGGGAGGGTGTGACCTCCCCAAGGTCACACAGCTGGACACTAGCAGATTCAGGATTCAAACCCAAGTCTTCCATGAGATTTTGCTGCAGACTACTAAAGCACCAAGGGCTTTGGGGGTCTCCCTGGGGTGTCTTTGGCTGGAATTAGAACAGCTCTGCATGGTAATGAATCATGCTAATCAGAAGCTCTGACTGAATGCTTGTCTTTCATAAGTACAAAATGAGAAAGCAGATTAATTAATATAAGCAACACATTTGGAATAAACCGGATCTTGGGATCTGTGGATGGAAGAAAGGGCTGCGGACCACTGATCTAAACAAATACCTCATTTTACAGGTGGGGATACTGATGCCCAAAGAGGAGAAAGGATGTACCCAGGGTTGCCAGTGAACGACAGAGCCAAGTGCAAACGATGGGTTTCCAGGATCCCAGCCTGAGCTTCCCGCCTGTACCTCACTGTCTTTGCGTGGATGGCCCCTGCCCCCAGCCACCTGGAAGCCCTTTGTCTTGAACCAGCCCCTTCCTCCCCGAAGCCTGCCAGTTCCAAGAACTAGCGAGGAGGGGGCCAGGAGACCCAACCCATTTCCCATCAGGGTCCCAAGGCCACCATCCGGTCCTGGGCCAGGAATTCCTTTCAGAGACTGAATTAAACTGAGCCGAAAATAATTCTGAACCCTTGGAGGCCTCCAAGAGCCCCTATTCCTACCCAACCCTGGTCTAGGGGGCCAGGCCTCCCCAAGCCTCCCTGGGGCTTTCTAGGCTCCTGCAGACTTCCCCTGCCAGCTCCATCTGCACTCACACGTGTGCAGAGCGAGGGATGTTTCAACAAACTACCCGCAGTCCAGGTTCCCTCTCCCCAGCCCTCTCCAACCCGACTGGAGAAGGCGACAGAAACTGCTAGATGCAGCCGCATCCCTGTGAGCCAAGCGAGGAGAACCGTAGCCAAAGGCACAGATAAGGAGCCTCAAGAAATAGACACAAAGAGGCAGAGAGAGTGCCTGAAACAAAGAGGGAAGATAAAGGATGAGTGTTTGGATCAAGATAAAGACACGGAGAGAGACCAAGAGAAGAGAAATGAGAAAAAGAGGAGACCGAGGTGGAAGAGGAAGGGACTCGCGAAAAGGAAAATTAGAAGGGAACTAGGAAGAGGATGAACAAATTAGAATGTTAGAGAACTAACAGGGGGAAGACAGAAAGAGTCGGGGTGCCCAGAGGAGAGAGCTCCAGCGCTTGAGAAGATTGGCGAGCGCGGGGGCCACTGGGGACACGGGGGGCCCGGGGTGGACCCTCCTCCCGGCGGCTCGCCCCGCCGCGCCGGTCCCCGCAGCCACATTCCTCCGGGTTTCCCACACACTCGCCATCAAAGAGTCCCCAAAGCCCAGCTTTTCCCGCGCCCCTCCCCCGCCAGAGCTGGAGAAGCTATTTTTCACCCCCTCCTGGTCTTTAATCTGTTGTGGGGAAAGAAAGGGGCTTTTGTTGGGCGAGGGGCTGCGCGGGGGGCGGGGAGGGGGCGCTTGCGATTGTGTGTCCCGCAGCTGCGCGCCTGAGGCCGCCGGGAGTGGGGGCCGCCAGGGCGCGGGCGGGGAGGGCCGGCAGGGTCGGGCAGGGCCGGAATGGGGGCCGCTAGGGCGCGGGGTGCTGGCAGGGGGGGGTCGTGTTGGGTGAGGGAGTAGAGGAAAAGGCCACCCGGGCGCACAAGCCCATTGTCCTCTTGGCCCTGTCCTGCACCTGGCCCGGAGACCGGGGGAAGACGCACACTTACTGACGCGGGTACCGACGCAGAGGCTGCAAACCCAGAGGAGGCCATGCACTCAGGCAAGGGGCCTCAGCCCTTAGGGGGACACACCATACGTTTAAATAGGCTGCGACACGCAGGCAGGAACACACACTGTCCAAGGGCCTAGTCACACAAGCCTCCTAGAGGATCCCACACTCAGAGAGGGACCAACAGCACACTCAGGGAGAAACACATATCCTCAGGAAAGGACCCACTTACTCAGAAACTCACACACGTACACTGACCGACACCATAAGGGTCTGCTGAGCAAAACGGTTTCAGATAGGAATTTCCTTCTTCCATCCTCATGACATTCTCCATAAGACAGTCGCCCATTTTCCAGCATTTGCTTCCTTTCTCTCTCCAGCTGGTAGCCTGGCTCTTGCATCAAAGCACAGCTCTGGACTCAGGCAGCCCTGCTCGGCCTCCCAGCAGCTAGCTGTGTGACCTTGGACAAGTCATCTCACCTGAGTTTCAATCCATATGAGGACCGGGGGAGATAACACATGTAAGACGCCTGGCTCATTGTTGGCACCCACCAAAAGTTATCCTTTGCAAGCTTGCTGATGCTTCAGTGGCTGTGATGGTTACACCGAGGGACATCTTTGGCCGGCTGCACTCACTGCACAGTTCTAGCCAGGTTAGGGGTGGAAGAGCCCTTTCTTCCCTGACAGGGTCAGCTGTCTCCCCAGGCCAGGTCCCTCCTTCTACCTCCCTACCTACTACCCCTGAAGCCTTTGAATTGCTGCTGGGAAGTTGTCCAACACAGGACAATATCTAGCAGGGTAAAACATTGCTTTTCAAGGCTTTTTTTCCCCCTTCATCTTTTCTTGCCTTGGATTCCATTATCTTTCTAAAGCATTTCCTGAACCCCATTAGTGGGAGCCCAGATCCAAATGTCAGCATCTGTCTGAAGCAAAGAACATTATGCCCGAGAGCCACAATCAGAGTCATCCAGCACAACTTGTGTTTGAGTTTTGAACTCCTTTCTAAGCGGTCTCCCAAAAGTGGTTACCGGGGTGGAGCTTAATTCCATACATCTTTACTAAGTACCCACTCTGTTTCAGGCACTGTGATCCTGAGACCAGGGAGACAAGACTTGACTGCAAATCAAGTGAGCTCTATATGGTAGTTGGGAGTGTTCAATAATACCATGAATGTAGGTGCTTTGGAAATAGCAAAACTACTGTGGTATATTCTCGTTAAGTCAGAGTTAAACCCCCACATTATCTATCCAGAGTCAGCTGTCCTGGTTTGTCCTCATTACCCTAGAAATGCTATGGTGAGGGAACTAGTCCTTGTGTGTCTGGACACTGTGCAATTTTTGTTAAAGGTTTTATTTATTAATTTTATTTTTTAGAGAGAGGGGAAGGGAAGGAGAAAGGAGGAGAGAAACTCCTTGTGTGGTTGCCTCTTGCACACACCCTACTGGGGACCTGGTCTGCAACCCAGGCATGTGCCCTGACTGGAAATCGAACCAGGAACCCTTTGGTTTGCAGACCCATGCTCAATCCACTGAGCCACGCCAGCCAGGGCGACACTGTGCAATTTGAATGTCAGTCTCCATCCTTGTGTGTCAATGTTTGAGCCATAGGCCTGGGTTCACATCTTGATTGTTAGAGATTTTCCCTACCAGCTGTGTGGACAAATCTCCTTGAACGTCAATATCTTTGTCATAATAATACACACCCCTAAAGACTTAAGAGGAGATTATACAAGACAGAATGTGTAGAGCACCAGCACATAATAGGTTGTCAGAAAATAAACTTCCTTCTTACTTCCCTCGGGGTGTGCACCTCCCCACCCCACCCCAGGTGCCAAGCTAGCCCCTGGACATCCCATGGTCACTGCCTACCTGCTGAAGGAAGGGGTTAGTTAACATCAACGCTCCCTGAGTCTCTCCTTAAAAAAACAATGTTTTCCGTGAGCCAGGTAGCTCAGCTGATTAGAGCATCGTCCTGATAGGCCAAGGTTCCAGGTTCAATCCCCAGTCAGGGCATATATAAGAATCAACCAATGAATACATGAATAAGTAGAACAACAAATCAATGTTTCTCTCTGTCCTTTCCTCAGTGCATCCCCCCACTCCTTGCTTTTCACTACCAGGTAGAATAAAACCCTCTTGGGTCCAAGCTACCTTCCCAGGAGGTCCTTTGTGAAGGTGCGTGATGAAAAGCATAGGCACAAAATGACACACTGTTTGAGACAAGCAGACGTTGTTGCGAATCTTGGACCTGTCACCTATGAGCCACACGACCATAGGCAAGACCTTTAACCTCCTGGAACCTCAGTCCCTTCGGCCGTAAAGCCGGTCAGTGAGATAACGTGCGAGAAGGCAAACAGGACTTGGCAAACAGTTAAGAGTCACTGAAGGATGCTGCTGCTGCTGCTGATGGCACCAAGTACTTCTGAACTGTAGAGCAGCCCAACTTGGAGGCTCCTAAAACCTGCACCCCTATAAGGACTCATGCTTCACCTCCAGGGGCTCCCCACAAGCCCCTTCTCAGTATTGCCCAGATTCCCGAAAACAGTCTCCACAGGAACCATTAAACTCACCTGGCACCACCTATCCTACTCACCAGGGGCTACTTTATATCATAGCACATCAAAATAATTACAGCCCTGGCCAGTACGGTTTCAACTGGTTGGAGTGTGGTCCAGTAAGTAAACCGAAAGATCGCGGGGTCGATTCCTGCTTAGGACACATGCCTAGGTTGCTGTTCAAACTGGTTTGGTCCCCCATCAGGGTGCATACAGGAGGCAACCAATTGATGTTTCTCTCTCACATCGATATTTCTCTCCTCTCTCACCCTCCCTTCCCTTCTCTCT